>JAQGAK010000800.1:0-52121 GCA_034696945.1 Lipothrix lubbocki | reverse complement strand
ATCAATTATTAATACAATGTTATATTATTACCAGTACAAATAATGTATATTCTTATTTTATTCATGATTTATTATTTCATATTACAGAAAATTAGTTTCTGCTGGCATCTATATGAAAAATGCAAAAAATAATTCAATTCTTTTAGTAGCAAAATTAATTAATGACCAACCCCTTTGCTTGCTGAAGTTGAATGAATGACATCAGTGAGAATAGCATTTCTGTGTATGTATTTTTTGTATGAAGTTTTTGCCGTTTCTCTTTGCCACTTTAATGTTATCTTTCCACTACGATTATCGCTTTGACGTTTTGGAGCGTCGTGCTGTGCAATTTTAGGATTATAAGCTAGCCAACATGCACTCCCAGCTTTCAAGGTTCCACTCTCCTGTTGTTGACGATATGACGACACCAGAACGATTTTGTTTCCAATGTAAGAGATGCGATTCACCCTGCCACATTTGACTTTGACAGGCATAGTGTTGTTGTCTATTTAAACGTTTAGAGGTACTTATATAAATCGTTAAATTTTAAAATTATCTACAGTTCGCTTTAGTTACTCGCTCGGATTGTTCGCTATTGGGATTCGAAACGGAAGTATCTGTCATTAATGAAGAACGGTCTGAGTCCTGGTGGAAGCAGGGCTGGATATGAAATTGTGAGTTAATTACTTTTTTGGTCTTGCATTTTTTTAGTGTTTTTATTTTCAATTAGTAATCAAGATGTAACTAATAAATCAAGTATTTTTACTTTAATTATTTTGTGCTCTGTGTTTAAATTATTTTGTATTTATGTATTTTGTATTTATTTTGGAAATATTTTGTAATAATTTTGCAATTATTTTGTATTTACTTTTATTTATTTGCAATTTGTTTTTTATTTATTTTAGTTATTTTGTATTTATTTTACAAATATTTTGTATTTATAATTATTTTTTTGCAATTTGTTTTGTATATGTTGTACAATTAATTTGTATTTATTTTACAATTATTAAGTATTTATTTTACAATTATTTAATATTTATTTTACAATTATTAAGTATTTATTTTACAATTATTTAGTATTTATTTTACAATTATTTAGTATTTATTTTGCAAATATTTTGTAATAATTTTGCCTTATTTTGCAATAATTTTGTATTTATTTTGCAATTATTTTGCAATTATTTTGTATTCATTTTGCAATTATTTTGCATTTATTTTGCAATTATTTTGTATTTATTTTGCAATCATTTTGTATTTATTTTTATTTATTTGCAATTTGTTTTGTATTTATTTTAGTTATTTTGTATTTATTTTACAATTATTTAGTATTTATTTTGCAATCATTTAGTGTTTATTTTGCAATTATTTTGTATGTATTTTGCCGTTATTTTTAATTTATTTGTCATTTTTTTTCGGTTCTAATTATTTATTTTGTTTTTAAATCCTATTATTACCTTTTTCTGTACTTTGTAGCACTAAGCAAGTGCATATTAATTGTGAAATTATTTTAATTATATATAGGTGACTGAACATAATGCCCGTGCATTCCCGGCAATTGCAGTCCCGCCTATCGCAATAAACATAATGCCCGGTGCACCGTCTGCGACAATAAACGTCCTTGGATTCGCCATAACGAATCACAATGACGTCAAAGAACCTCAGTCCGTCGTAGAATACATGGTCCAATACCAATCGACTGCACCACCAGAACGTCTTGAGTACAACGTTCAAGATTGCATCGAATCCTTCACCGGTAGAAATGAAATCCTGGACAATCTTCACGCAACCATCCAAGAAAACAAGTCTGAAGGAAGATTAACGATACTGTCCCAAACGAAAATCATCACGGGTATGGGCGGCGTTGGGAAGACTGAAACTATTCGCAAATATATTCTCATTTACAAGCACCTGTACCAACACATTTTATGGATCAGCGCCGAAAATTACACCACAGCCAGATCGGATTTTTTCAAGATAGCGGAAATTGTGGGGGTCTCAGTTAAAGATTTCGAGCGGAAGTTAAAACCAGATAAGAAAATTGCCGAAGAAATTTATGATATTCTCTGTCAAAAATCCTGTATTGTCATTTTTGATAACGCCGAGCCAGCTGAAGAATCTTCACCAGACAATGTTTTAAAAACGTTTTCGCCACCAACAGTCAAAGGAAATTGGATGAATCCGACTATAATAATAACGACTCGTCATCGATTCTGGAAGCAAGTGACGCTGATTGAACTTGGCGGCTTGACGCGTGACGAGAGCTTTCAGTTGTTAAAATCCCAACTTTTGCTGGAAGATTCTGACGAAAATCGGGAACTAGCGATTGAAATTGCTAAATTAAGTGAGGGTTTGCCATTGGTAATTCAACAGATTATAGGTGTGATTAGGGATAGAAATGAAAATCCTCGTACTTTTTCAAACGATGGTCAAGCTTTCGGGATCCGAGAATTTTTAAGCGAAGTTCAAGAAAGCAACGGCAGAAATTTTATTCGTGAAGCTCCTGCAGATTCAAATGTTGGCGCAAGTGTCTTCAACATTTTCCAAGTTACGTTTGATCATTTGAGTAATCGAGGGGAAAATGGTCTTCTCGCCCTTCGATGTCTTGATATCATGGCATTTTTAAATCCGGACAACATTCCTTTTAGTCTTATGGAATATCTATTTAGGAAAATTGATGAAGATATTGAAGAAAAGAAAAACAGTCAAAATTCTAGTAGCAAAGAATCGGAACAAAGGTTTGGAATAATCAAACTTGCGCCAAAAGGTGAAGGTTCAGCAAAAAGTTCCAGAAAAAACAGTGACGGCTCCACCAAATCGAGCTCCAATATATCAATTGCATCCAAACAAAGTGAACAATTAGCAAAATTTATGAATGCTCTAAATTTATTGCACAAGTTAAACTTAGTTACACGATGCAAAGGCCATTTCAGCATTCATCGGATGATCCAGCAAATCCGTTTGGAGTTCCAAAATAGCAATGACATCCAGGACCAACAACAGCTCTACACCCAGATTTTACATTCATTTACTTACTTTGTTCAGAAATTAAAAATTAATGACAATGCTATTCATGAAATTCTGGACAACGGCCTTCATCTTCTCAAGCGAACTCTGGAAAATTGCATGAATGAAACCTACTACCAGTTTTTAGAGATCCTCGCCGATAAACTTCATCAAGTTGGGAAAAACCAGGATGCGGTGCGTTGCTACGAAGAATTAATTGAACATTACGACATGACCTTAGGACCCACAGAAGTTTCAACTTTAACCACAAAATCTCTGTTGGCGAAATGTCTATGCGATCAAGGCGAGTTCCAGAAGTCACTGGAGCTTTTCAGAGTGATTTTGTCCCACCGCCAGGCATTAGGACGATTTCACCCACACACGCTGGATACAAAATTTAATATTGCAGGCGTTCTTCTGAACTTAAGCAAATACGACGAAGCCAGGGATATGTACCACGAAGTTCTAGAATTTCAAAAAGTAATAATAAATATCAACATTTCAGAGTTTATTAATATTTGATTTGTAAAATTACATTATTTTTAATTAACTTTTGCATTCATTTTTGCCTTATATTTGAAACAATTTTTATATCTGTAGTAATTATTTTTGCATCTTTAGTAATTATTTTTGTACCTTTAGTAATTATTTTTGTATCTTTAGTAATTATTTTTGTATCTTTAGTAATTATTTTTATATCTTTAGTAATTATTTTTGAATCAAATTTTGTAACTATTTCAGTGTCAAATTTTGTAATTATTTTTGTATCACATTTTGTAATTATTTTTGTATCACATTTTGTAATTATTTTTGTATCACATTTTGTAATTATTTTTGTATCAAATTTTGTAATTTTTGTATCAAATTTTGTAATTATTTTTGTATCAAATTTTGTAATTATTTTTATATCAAATTTTGTAATTATTTTTGTATCAAATTTTTTTATTTGTACTAATTTTTGTATTTGCATTTATTTTTTATTTGTACTAATTTTTGTATTTGCATTTATTTTTTTATTTGTACTAATTTTTTTATTTGTATTAATTTTCTCCTACAGTTTTTATAATTTTTGTATTAATTTTGTGTATGCATGTTCTAGGAATGCTTAGGGTTAGAAAATCCGAAAACCCTAACAATCCGACACAATTTGGCCGTCATCCTGGAACAGCAAGGCGAGTTTAAAGTAGCACTGGAAATTTTTCAACAAGTGTTGGAAAGTCGTTCGAAAATTCTAGGACCCGAACATGCGGACACGCTCTGGAGTAAATATTATTTGGCTCTGCTATTGAATCGTAACGGTGATTACACACCGTCGGAGAAGCTTTACCTAGAAGTGATTAATGATTTCGAAAAAGTTCAAGGGCCTTTACATCCGCACACGCTTTGGACGAAGCACAGTCTAGCTTGTGTGCTGATTAATTTAGGAAAACACAGTGCAGCTAGAAAAATTTACGAAGAAGTTTTAGAAAGCAGAGAAAAAATAATCGGAAGGAACCATCCAGACACTTTGAGAACCAGACAGAGCCTGGCGCTTGTGTTAAGCAGGCAGGGTCACTATCAACTAGCCCAAGAATTATATGAAGATGTATTAAAAAATAGAATTAAAATATTTGGGCACACTCATCCAACAACACTATGGACAAAATTGACTTTAGCTCTAGTATTGGACAAACAAGGCCGCTTTGATGACGCGCGAAATTTAAATGAAGAAATCCTCGCAGTTAGTGAGTCGACTTTAGGGTCAAACCACCCTGAAACATTAGGGTCAAAGCATAATTTAGCGGGAGTGCTGGTCAACCAAGGAAAATATCACGAAGCGAAGGTTCTGTATGAACAAGTTTTAGCTGTAAGAAGAGAGTTAATTGGTGAAACGCATCTTTTCACCACGCGTACAAAACATAATTTAGGGATTGTCCACGTCCATTTAGGAAATTATGCCGATGCACAAAATTTATACCAAGATGTTTTGAATGCCCGAATTCAACAATTTGGAGATGATCATCCAGATTCACTGACAATTCGACAGAGCAGGGCCGGATTGTTGGGGAAGCAAGGGAAGCTTCAAGAAGCTAAAGAAACATTGGAGTCGGTTATCAAAACTCAGGGGCGGGTGTTAGGAGAGAAACATCCCGATACCTTTTCGTCCATGCACGATTTGGTGGAAGTTTTGATTCGCCTTATGAATTTCATAGAAGCCAAACGCATGTGTTTACATGTATTGAATAGTCGACAGGAGGTGCTGGGGGCAAAACATCCGGATACCCTGAAATCAGTCCACACCTTTGGAATTTTCCTGGAAAAGGAGGGTAGACTAGACGATGTCAAAAAGCATTACGAGGACCTGCTGGCAGATCGAACAGCGGTGCTCGGACCAAATCATCCGGATGTTGCCTCAACTAAATTTTCGTTGGCAGAAGTGTTAAAAGCACTTGGAAGGAATAGAGAGGCTTCCGAAATTTACAAGAATGTTCTAGAATTTCAGATCGGAGTGTTTGGGAACGATCATCTTGTCGTGAAGTTAACTAAAAGTAGAATTTTGTGAAAAAATAGGAATAAATAATGATAAAGCATACAAATAAAAATATTTTCTACATGTGGTTTTGCATTTCAATTGCGACTGACCTCAATATATACAAACCGACATTTAACTGCACTTTGTCATTAAGAAAGTTATGAAACATTCACTCTTTGAAAAAAAACGCTTAAGTTTAATAACCTTTTTTGCAACGGTGTCAAGCGAAAGTGCACAAAATTGTCCCAGCCTATTTAAGTATAGTACGCACAAATAAGGTAATTGCTGGAGACTAAGGATCTGTTAAACAAAAGTAGGCAACCAAATTTGCGAAATTTGCGACAAATTGAAATATGCATGTTAGACTATAGGAATGTGAGTAAATCTTGATCCCCAATACGTGCACATTTCAAAACTGAAAAAACACTTCTTTAAATGTCTTCCGCCGTAACAATATAATTTCTCATGCGTTTACAATAAAAACGTTTAGTGTTGAGGTAATACTTACATTACAAATTGTAACGTCCAATGACCAAAAACTCACCGTCCAAACATTGATGCAACAGCTGCCTACAATATTTACAGATGCGTTTAAGCCTTCCTAAAAATTTACTTCAGCCCAAAAATTGTGGAAAAATAGGTAATGTATATAAAAATGAGTGAAATATGACGTACAAATTATATAAAAGGATGTTTATACTACTTTTTTCAAAATATTTGGAAACTGCGAGATGGAAAAAGGTGTTTGCAAAATTTGAAGAGACAAAATTGCGAAACGCTTGGCGGCTTGGCTGCCTAATCATAAGAGAGAGGGTGTTTAACATGGTGAATAATGTGAATACATAATAAAGAAAATCACGCAATCATTTGTTAGCCCATCCCTTGTGTAAAGTAAAGGGTCCAGAGCTCCTTGAAACTTTACCCAAATAATTTACGCAAACGTAGGAATCATCTGTAAAATAATACATAGAGAGGGAAGTTCAAGTGGCCCTTAAGGAAGCACTAACGTCAGACGGACGACACAACAACGACAAGTGCATTCCCAAAAAGAGTAAATTCATTATGTACATACTATTACTACATTATTACAAACAGCAAATCATTGCAAAGGTTTTGTGTATGCATTCCTAACGCAGAAAACTGCTCGAGACCAGAATTCTTTATTAAAACAGTTTTTTTTGTAAGCATAATTTTTGGCCAAAATTTAATGTCTCTCTAAGATTGGCATGAATGCAAACAAGAATGTCATCAAATGATTGTGATCCAGCAGTTCCGACGGTAAATGACGAATGGACATTTGTTAAACATTTGGGCAGTGGAAGTTTTGGAGAAGTGACATTATGGCGGAAGCGTCAGCAACAAATAGGTAAATGCCAGGATACCAATAAGCTCGATAAAAATATTAGTAACTTTATTATTATATGCTCCTGAGCTAAAATTATTTTATTATTCGCATTTATGTAAATATATATACATATATATTGAATAATCAAACTGCGCCCATAAATTTTAATGAAATTATAAAAAAAGCTGGAAATAGTTTTAATCTAAATCAAAAAAATATTTCATTCACAGCTATCAAGAAATTCCAGCTATCCAGAACTGTTTCCCCGAGCGTCGCGTGTGAGGCGAAACGCCGATGGGTCCAGGAAGTTGAACGCTTGGGAAACATAAATCATCAAAATATTGTCAAAACCATCATTCCGACAGCAGAGCTTTTGGAAAAACTCAGGGCTTCATCAGAATTGCACGGAATTCCATATGATTTGCCATATTTATGCATGGAGTATTGCGTTGAAGGAGATCTGCGGTCATCCTTGAGGCTTCCCGAAAACTTGAGTGGGCTAAAGGAGGTTGAAGTTCTTGATTTTCTGCGTCACATCTCCAGCGCAATTCGATACTTGCACCGCAACAAGATCTACCACCGTGACATCAAGCCGGAAAATATCGTTATCCAGAAATCGATGGGGCAGGTAAATTATTTAAACCCACAAGCAGTAAAAGTAAATTTTATATAGAATTAAATTGTTGTCTATAAATAATACACGGGTAAATAAATCAAATAATATTTACAATTAAGTTCAAAATTCTGTAAGCAATTCAGTAAAAAAAATCAAATAACAATTTTGGAATATTTTTGCCATTTAGTCTATTTATAAACTAAGTGATCTTGGGCTATCAAAAGATGTGTCACCATCAAACAGTTTCTGCTCGTCGTCCTTCGTCGGTACGGATGAATACCAGGCACCGGAAGTTAAAGCTAAAATGAAGTAGGGCACGATCATGATCTTGAACAATGTGCTTGAATGTGGGAAAGTGCCCATACATTTCTACATATTGATATTTGATTTTCTTAGATATGGTAAAGCTGCAGACTATTTTAGTTTTGGGCTCGTCATCTATGAAGTTTGTTGTGGACAACGATTAAACTATATGGAGCAATTGTAAGTATTTAATTGTGATCAGCACAATTTGTTTAGCAATAAATGACGAGTCAGAAATATGGTTTCTATATTTGTTTCTTGATTTTTTTAGGCTAAAAAACCGTACGAAAAATATAAAAATTGACAGCGAAATCCCTTTGAAAACTCATTTGTCAGAGTAAGAAATGCGATTCTTGTCCCATTCCTTTACATGGCATGATTATATTCCTTTATATTCCTATATTCCATATATACGATTATATGTTTACATCTTTAATTTTTGTTAAGGTGGTTCCGCTCGTTTCTGTCACATTGGTTGAGCAAAATGTTGGAATTTCGACCTGAAAATCGGGGGAAAATAGTTTATGCAGCCGAAAATGGTTCTGGGGAAATTTCTGGGGAATGTTTGCAAATCCTTTTTATAGTACTGAGTAATTCATTTGTTCAAATTCACACTTCTTGGGCTGGACGCTACGTACATCCTATTTATCAGGAGACGAAGCTCGAAGACATCAAGATTGGAATTCAAACAAGGAATGAAGACATCAATTTAAAACCCGAGGAACAGTTGTTGTTGTGCAGCAGTGGAAACGAAGTTACATCAGCGTTGTTGACCAGTTTGTGCAAAAATTGTCGAACTATGACTCCAATTTACGCAGTGTCAACACGTCCAGGCAACCAAGTGAATTTGGATATTTTCATGCCAGCCGACCTAAAGAAGTTCTTACTAAATGTGGGCTTTCCCTTGCAAAACGTCGATAAGACACTATGGAGTTGGATAATTTATCACGTTCAAACGGAATATGAAAAGGCTGATCAATACTATCAGACATATCAAGCCTTACAGTATTTATTTTTACTATTGTACCATTTATATTTTACACAGTGTAATCTGCAATCTGGATTTTCTTTGTAAGTTTATGCCGTGTTATATGATCACAAAGCAGTATAAACTTACAGAAGCAACTTTATTTTAATAGAACTTGGCAATCAAGACAGGGAATGTCCTTTTTATCGGCGAGTTGGGAAATCTACCGAGGTGAGATCCTAAAACCCGTGTTGCAGAAATCGAGCGCAATTACTATTTTGAAGGGAATCCGTTTGAATATTTTCCTGAAATTAAAAGAAGAGTTGAATCAAATGAGCACTGACGTCGAAATATTGTTGCAGCAGCTTGCCGACTTTCACAACAACTACGAACTTCCAAACACTTTGGACAAGCAGGGTTTGTACAAATGGTGAGTTGCATAAACATGTATGTATTGTCGGAGTCACTTCGTTCCTCATAATGTACATTACATATACAAGAATACCTAAACTACCCTACACATTTTAAACCTTTACGTGTTTTTACAACAGTTACAAACAGCTCGTTGTCGAATATGAACACTGGAAATCAACAAGCATCTGCACAACTGCCGTCCAAAATTACACAATTGAAAATACAAACTCTGTTCGCGAAGTCTTGTCTTTGTTTATTAAGGCTTATCATAAATTTTTGGTGTCGTATAACCATAATATCAGGTTTTTTATAATAAATTATTATTTTACATTCCAAATGTTATAAAAATTTAAAATTCAGAAACGATTTTGGATAATGTTAAATTATTGCTTGTGAAATAATTTTGATTGCAGATTGCTCCTTGACAAATCTATCCAATTCTCTCGGTACGGCGACATCATACAACAAAAATTTGAGAAGATGATGCAAGCAAAGAAAGTTTTTGGTAGACATAACCGTTACGGAGACCAAAATGGCCTTTGCGAAGTTAATAATCTGGAAAATCATATGTCAGACGATGATTCTGAATAATTATTGTTACGCGCGTGTCGGAATAATGTCGTAATAGTATGATAGTTTGATGATCTGAAACTTTTTTAATTAGCCGGGCTACTTTTATTTCGTGTCTTTCCAACTCAAAATTTGTCAATATTAGCGTCAAATATTCGCGATTTGTGAGCTAATTTTTGCAAATATTTTTGCTCTAATTTGTCAAGTTTATTTATCAATTCATAGTTTTTTTTAATTTCTTCCATAATTTTCGTCTTTCAGCTTATTACATTCAGTTGTGATACATCTGATTTTCGGTTGTTCCACTTTTCAGCAGCTTTTGAGTGTAAACGAAAGCATTGACAATAACGTATTAGCAGCATTGTTTTCTAGTTAACATTGACAATTTTGTAAAAAAATATCAATAAAAAAATCTTTTATTATTTAGCGCTTTCGCTTTTACTTAATTTTGTGCACACATTACATTTTTTGCGATTTTAAAATATTTTTTTAAGTTTTGTTACGTTTAGACGTCCAGTATAACAATGTATCCAGTTGGAAAAACTCTAATTTGCTCACTTGATGTTGACGGGTTTTTGCAGTTTCCGAGCCCTATAATTATTATTCGAGTGAGTTTTAGAAACCATTTAATTAAAGAGCAATGAAATCCACAATAAAAAAATTAATTTTTTTTATTATACCTATTTGATAAAGATTTGTTGTTAGAATATTGTTGGAATTAACACTTCCTGCACTTAAAATGATGATACATATAACTCTCTTTGCATTAATAAGAAACATGGGAATAACCCACAGGAAGTAGTGATATTCTTATAGTATGCATATTTCTACGTATATACATACATAAATTCTATAAGGCAACGATGAGTTCAGCTTCAGAGCAAGGAGCAACATTCAAGAGCTTTGTAGTACTCAGGAAACAATGGTAACGGAAGCATTACGGCAGGTCGGGCAGGTTGGCTTCTCCTCCTTGAACTCTCAGAACTTATTGTTGTATACTTTAAGAGAGAGCCTTATATGCGTAATAAAAATAATGCGTATGAACAATACAGGTATGCTGCGTACAACCAACAATTCTGCGAGGAAAGTTCAAATGTATTGTTGTGAGAAGGGGAAGAAGTTTAACTGCCAAAGAGTGCAGAGCATAGAAAAGTGTGCGTTAAATTAAACCATTTAAACAAAAATATTTTCTGTAAATAAAATATAACATATAAATGGTGTTTATAATTAATAATAAATATTTTATAAAGCGCAGAGGAAAGACATGAAATGTTAAATATACCAGACATTCATTGATTCAAAATTTATTTGACTGATCGGGGATTCCTCGTCAGTCATAAATATCATTTTAATTTTTCTAATAAATATTACTTATTGTTATTACATAATTAAAAAGAGCGATCATTTTATTTTAATATAAGATTTGTTTCAAGCACGTTCGGTCTTTTATTGTTATTTATTTATTTAATTTACGAATCTGCCCGGATCTGGAGGATGTATTATTTAACAGAGCCCTCCTTCTCGGAAGTTGGCGGATGACAAAAATATATGGTTTACATTATAGAAAATTTTCGCAATAAAAATGTCTGCAAATGTCTCCTCTAACAATATTGAAATGATGCAAACGAACGAGACTCAAAATGAAGTCTGGCAACTTGAAAAATGCTTGGGCCACGGGAGTTTCGGGGAAGTGGATTTATGGACAAATTGTAACGGGGAATGTATAGGTAACTTGATTTTATTGTTGATTTTGACCGTTCTGAATTTTATTGTTTACAACTGTCAAATTTTAAATATATTCAGACCTGTGTATGAATGAATTAAAAATTTACATATATCCTTAAAACTAAATGTAACTATGGGACCAATTAATACAACGAACAGGATAAATAAAAATAAATTAAAAACACTGTAACAAACAGAATAAATACAAAATTATACGTTGTACAGTTGACAATAAATATCGTTAATATAGAATAAATACAAAATAATTAAAAATTATATTTGCAGCGGTCAAGAAGTTTCAGCCTACCCGGACGTTATCGTCAAGCGTCGCCACCAAAGCCAAGTATCGGTGGTTCGATGAAGTCGACCGAATGACGAAAGTAAACCATCCGAATGTTGTAACAACAATAATTCCGCCGAAGGAACTTTTAGAAAAATTAAAGACAACGAAACCGCCAGAGTGTTCAACAGAAATTCAAGAGACTGTTCATTCAACTATACCGTATTTGTTCATGGAATATTGCTCTGGTGGAGATCTACGAAAATTGCTGAAACGCCCCGAAAACCTGAGCGGGTTGAAGGAAGTAGAAGTTCTGACTTTTCTCCGGCACATCTCAAGTGCAATTCAGTATTTACACCAAAGCAAGATCTATCATCGGGATATCAAGCCAGAAAATATTGTTATACAAGAAACTCCCAATGGAGAGGTAGAAATAGAAAAAAATTATAAAACTAAAAATAATAAAAGAAAAATATATAGGGAAATCCATGAATACAAACGGAGAAAATTATTTATTGAGAACGTTCATGCATTTTTAGTCGGTGTATAAACTCAGTGACTTGGGACTTGCTAAAGATATGTCCTCCTTAGATGGCTCCTGCTCTTCACACGTTGGCACGCATGATTATCAGGCACCGGAAATTAAGACTAACATGAGGTAATTTGCAGTTTATATTCAGTTATTATTTAAACTATATTTTGTAATCCATAATTTTTGATTACTTTATGTTTTAAATAGTAATTTTACTTCAGTTGTTATTGTTATACATTTTATCTTACTATTTAGATACGATCGAATGGCTGACTATTTTAGCTTTGGCCTTGTCGTCTACGAAGTATGCTGTGGAAAACTCCCGGTGTTGGATTATTTGCAGAGGATGTAAGCATAATTTGTTTGCCTTCAAAGTTTGTCAAAAACTATTATTTATAAAATTTTTAAAACTAAATACACTATAAAAACATTAAATACTAAATAAAATAATAAATATAAAGCAAAACAAAAATTAAAAATACAGAAAAAAGTAAAAAAGATATTCAAACTAAAAATAATAATTGCCAAACAAAAACTAAAAATAATAACTAATAACCATAAATTATAAATACAGAACAAATACAAAATAAATACAAAATAAATTCAAAATAATAAATACAAAATAAATTCAAAATAATAAATACAAAATAATAAATACAAAATAATAAATACAAAATAATAAATACAAAATAATAAATACAAAATAATACATACAAAATAAATACCTACGCGAGGTGAAAGTTGGACCCATCACCCATGCACTGTACAAATTACAAATCTAATAGAGAAAAAAACGCATTAATACAAAATCGTAGGGTAATATAAATCCTTGAATGAAATTTAGCCGCTGCGATTCAAAATATCCACATGGCAGTCTTGCCGCATGCAGACGTGAAGAACGGAGAAGGAAGGCAACGCAATTCCAACTACCAACAATACGTTAAGATTAGTGTCTCCAATTAAATAAATTAATTATTTTCCGTGTGTTGGAATCTTTAATCTTGTTAAAATCATAAATTAAAATGGGAAAGTTTAATCAAAAGACAAAAACCCGGGAGGGTTTTAATAAAGCTGGGCACAGCATGAACCCCGACCGGAAGACAGAAGGGTTGAAAGGAGTAGCAAAACCGAGAGATAAAGCGACGATCAATCGACTGCAGATGTACAGAAATTTCAAGGCAAAGAGAAATCGTCATGGTAAAATTGTAAGAGCAGCCCCTTTCCAGAATACCCTTCCGTCTGGAACGGTTGCCCGGGTAGAGCCAAGTCAGCGCTGGTTCGGCAACTCCAAAACCATCACACAATCCTCCTTACAGAAGTTTCAGGATGAACTTGGGAAAGCTATGAATGATAGTTATCAGGTGGGTGAGAATGAGAGAGTATAAAATGCTGCTCTTATGATATAATGTATTTTATTTATTTTCATTAGAATTCGCTTTCATAATAGAGAATATATTGTAATCATTAATATTTTATGGTTGTAGGTCGTTCTGAAACCAACGAAACTTCCTGTTACACTTCTCAGCGATAAAATCACGCAAGCCAGAGTTCACATTTTAGAAACTGAAAGTTTTGAAAGCGTTTTTGGCCCAAAGAAGTTAAGAAAAAGGCCCAATTTACCTGCAACAGAAATGTCTGAACTATTAGAGCATTGCAACAAGAAAGCTGAAGATTATGACGAGTCTAAGGACAGAGATTTAGTTCGGGATGCACCGGATCAATGGACTGGTCCTAGAGATTGGGTCATGGGGGCGGGTCAGAGTAGACGGATTTGGAATGAGCTTTATAAAGTTGTTGATTCTTCAGATGTTATTATTCAGGTAGCTATTCGTTATTAAGCTCATTTATAATAGACGTTCGTCTTGGAAGTCTTGTTATTGGTTTCAGTGTTAACGTAATACTAAATAAAATAATTGATTTTTATATCTGATCTTGTCTTTTTAGGTATTGGATGCTCGTGATCCTCTTGGTACTCGATCCCCACCAATAGAGAAATTTTTAAAGAAAGAAAAAGGCCACAAGCAGCTAATATTTGTTTTAAATAAGGTTGATCTAATACCCACATGGGTAACTAAACGTTGGGTTGCAATTCTTTCCCAAGAGTACCCCACTATGGCTTTCCATGCATCCATGACTCATCCGTTTGGAAAAGGCGGTCTAATTAATCTACTGCGGCAGTTCTCCAAGTTGCATAAAGATAAGAAGCAAATCAGTGTAGGATTAATCGGTTATCCTAATGTTGGCAAATCCTCCGTAATTAACACACTTAAATCGAAGAAAGTTTGTAAAGTAGCTCCGATTGCTGGCGAAACTAAAGTATGGCAGTATATCACTCTCATGCGAAGGATATATTTAATTGATTGTCCTGGCGTCGTTTATCCTTCAGAAGAGACGGATGCGGAAAAGGTTCTGAAGGGAGTAGTACGAGTAGAAAATGTAGAGAATCCTGAAGACTACATTTCACACGTCTTAGAAAGAGTGAAGAAAGAGCACATGGTCAAAACCTATGGAATTCAAGAATGGACAGACTATGAGGATTTTCTTACTCAAATGGCGAAGAAGAGCGGGAGATTGCTGAAAGGTGGGGAGCCAGATCTAAACGCAGTAGCAAGAATGGTGCTGAACGACTGGCAACGTGGAAAACTTCCATTCTTCACCGTTCCCGCCGGCTACGAAGGAGACGTAAAGGAAGAGGACAATACCATTCCGATCGCCGCAGAGGAAAATGACAGTGAAATAATGGTTGATGAAAAGGAAGACGTTACTAGTAAGAAGACTATCAGAGAGATTCTCAAAGAGAAACTCGGTGATGAAGAGGAAGAAGAAGACTCTGAAGATGAGGAGGAAGCCAGCCCCACTATCGAAGTCAAAGCTTCCAAAAAGCCCAAAATAAATTCCGATGACGGCGATGATAGTAAACCAAATAAAGGTGGCAGGGGAAGACAATCCGGTGATGGTGGCAAGTTAACAGGCAAGGAAAGGCGAAAGTTAGAACGAGAGAATAAGCGTAAGAAGATTGGTAGTAATTTCTACGAAGTCACCAATGTCAAAAACCGGAATCGGGACAGAAAAGTACCAAAAAAGGGAGCGATGAGGGACAACAAACCAACCCGAGCCTCACCTGCAAGTAATAAAGCCACAGCAGCACCAGGCAAGAAATTTCCCGGTGGTGGGAACAGATTAAAACATTTGAACCTTAAGAAGAAATAGTAATTTTTTTAAAAAAATTCTTAGTTTTACTGTTTAATCATTCTTGGTTTTACTTAATATTATAGTTTGTACAACAAGTAAGAATTTTGCAAAGTATATTCAATTTATTCATTGCAAAAGAGAAGTATTGTGTATATCGCGCTCGCTCATCGGAATTCCCATATAACCTTCAAAGCTCTTATTAAGGTTCTTTTTTGTTTTTAGGTACTAACTAATTTAAGTAAGAACGTGTCCTTCCTGTTGAAACTTTATTGTTTATGATACAAGTAAATTTAATGAATAAAAACTAATATCTACATACATACAAAGTTTAATAAAATTTGTCAGCTCTACCATCAATCCTTCACAGCTTATTACCGTCACTGTCACTGCCGGTGACTTATGTACATTTCCTTAATATTAATTACGCTATCCAGCATTCATGTAAGAAAGTTTTAACAATAATTTACAGAATAACAAATATTTTTTACATTTAATTACCACCAGCTGCAACTGTTAACTTAGATACTTCTAATAATTATAATTACTTCAAAATGCAACGTTTATTAAAAACAAAATCATTCCCAAGGTAATTACACAGTCTGTAGTCTGTAGCAAATGCATCTATAGTAAGTATACTTATACATAAGTATACACAACAATAAGCTTGCTGTCTTATATGCGATACTCTCTTATATAAAGTAGTTTGTTCCATTACTTCTTGCAACCAGTCTCACAATCTCGAAATCTCTCTTGCCGTGTTGTAAAGATTTTTTCCACAGAAGAGAGCAATGGCACATGGAGTTGGTAAAACCTTTTTCTTCTTTAACGAAGGATTAATACAGATGTTTGCGACTTTGCAAAGTTGCATTACAAGTATTCCACTTCTGTATCCCACATATACAAATACAATACATGTTTTACCTGTAGATATAAGTAGTAAGTACCCGTACCTATTTTATGTAGAATTATTTTTGTGGAATACCCCATTATGTCTCATCATGTGCATCCCAAAACATCAAGTGGAAAAACTTGACCTTGTAAATTTTATTACATGGACACATACATACATGACACATGTACACATTATAAGCGGATATTGATGTTTAATTTAAGCATTGCATCAATCAAAATGAAAAACAAAAAAACCGTATTTTTTTATGTAGTATGTCCTTATGTATGTGTATGTATAGTTTATATACCTTTCTATACTTAAAAATAACAACAAAATATTAAATTGTGCAATAACTACATATGCAGTAGATTCCTATATACAAAGCATATGCACAAAAAATGAAGATTAAAGGGTTGGAGTTTTTGTGTACCTTTTAGTATAAGCAAAATTTCATGTGTGTGGACTGTGGCGTGAAATCTCCGTTATTGCATCTTCCCTGGGGGATATGTACATGCAATGAATATTATGTACATAGCTAAAGTAAAGCTAAGGTATATAGCATATATAAAATTGTTGCTGCATAAAAAGTGATGAAGATTCAAGATTGGTTTAGCTGGGAAAAAGAGGGCAAAAAATGCCACGGAAGTTGCAATTCCACTACTATGAAGGTACATATGGGCATGTGTACCTTCATAGTCAAAATATGCATATAGATACTGCATATGTACGGTGTTTGATTGAGCTTTACGTAAGTTAAACACTTGATGAATGATAGATGATGAAGCAGTGCTTGTCCGTCTCTTCAACCCTTCCCTTCCCGGACTTAACGTTTTTTAAATAATTTAATATTTATAGTAACATTTACAGCCGAATCTCATTTAGAATATTTGAGAAATACATATATACTTGCAGTATACTAGATTATTGTTACATTTTTATATATAACGTGCGAATCCAATTTTTTTAAACTGTTTGTGTATATATATATGGTAATAATTATTACATTATGAAATCACATCGTCTTGTTGGATTTAACCATTTACACAATTTAATATCTCATTGTCCAACTGTTCATTAAATTGTGTAATGAACTTGGATGGGAATGGGAAGAGAAGAAGGCATAATATATTTTGTATTGTTATAAAAACTGGTACTATATTAATTAACCAAGTTATACATATTGTGATTTGTGATACATATATACGTGTGAGATATTATATAGTTAAAAGTAAAGTAGGTAAAATGCCTTCACTGTAGTTTGTGGGATGATTGACTATTCTTGGACGAGTTATTACTGTTATATCATATCTTCATATTATCGCATCGACTATCACGCGTTTGAGCCACTTAAATAGAAGTCACAATAGATATTTTTACACTTTTATCAAAGTTACTGATGCAGATAGTTGAAACGGAAAGTTTATTTAATTAAAAGTCCAGAAAATATTTTCTTTATTGTGCTCTGCTACTTCTTTGAGATACACACGTGTGTGGTGTGGATGCTGTGGATATTGTAGGCGACAACAAGACGATGACCGATTCCAAGAGCAAAAAGCAACAATTGCAATCAAGTTTTCCTGGATTATGGAACTACTTTGGAGAGCGTGGCCGACCGTTTGTCGATGCTTTCGAGTGGTTGGAAGGTAAAGTACACTTATAAAATACAGATTACCAGATAACAATGTAGTAACAAATTTTATAAAAATTATTTGGTTAAAATAAAGGTATTTATTGGTCATTATCTGGCGTTGTATTGGCAAGCGAATAAATACAATATACATACAATACAAATATAAAAATCAAATAGAAAATAAATAGAAAAAAATGCAACAAATAAATACAAAGTAAATAGAAAAAAATACCAACATTAACAAAGTAAGCAGAAAAAAATACAAAAATTATATACAGAAGTAATATAAAATTAATACAAAAATTATATAAAAATTATTACAAACATTATATAAAAAATTATTACAAAAATTATTACAAAAATTATATAAAAAATTAATACAAAAATTATATACAAAATTATATAAAAAATTAATACAAAAATTATATAAAAAATTAATACAAAAATTATATAAAAAATTAATACAAAAATTATATAAAAAATTAATACAAAAAGTCAACGTATAATGATTATTCAAACTTAATTCAATTAATGCAAAAATTTAATAAGAATTAAATTCTAAGACTTTGTTAGTAACTGGTATACTTACAATAAATACAAATATTGTATAAAAATTGGTGGTTTATAACTAAAACCTCATTGGCTTTTTTAATGTGATTGTATGGTTAGACAAAAGAAAATGCGACAACATTGGCAACCTCTGGCGGGTTCATGACAAGCTATACGACCTGGAGAAGTTCATTGATAAGCACCCCGGGGGGAAAGACTGGATAGAATTCACACGTGGAACAGATATTACGGAAGCTTTTGAAAGTTCCCATATAATAAATTTCCAAAACGTTGAAAGTATTCTGGCAAAATATTATGTAAAGGATGCCACAACCAAGCGGAACTCTCCGTACACTTTTAAGCGGAATGGCTTCTACCAGACGTTGCGAAGACGAATTGAACCTGTTCTAAAGGTATACACAATGCAGACTGTACTGTTATTTGGAGCGTTGATAAAAATATTTTTTAGGACAACAAACAAGATCTTGATGCACAATGTTTATGTATTGTAAATTCTATCATGTAAAAAATGCAGGTATGAGCAGAATATTAATTAGGAAACTATTTGCGTAGGTTTAGTTACATAACTTATGTACCTTATAACTATTATTGTTATTACATTGTGAAACTATATAATTGTGTAAATATGTTGGTATAAACAGAAAGTCGGAACAGGACCAACGCAGCAAGTGAAGCTCTTCCAGGACTTCATGGCATTAGCATTCCTCCTGACAGCATTGTTAGGTTCCTATTGGGAATCCATTCCAGTATTAATCCTCGCGGGTTTTCTGATGGACGTTTGCCTGACATCTGCCCACAACTTTTTCCACCTTCGTGACAACTGGAGGAGATTCTATTTTGACTTGGGAATGCTATCTTCTTATGAATGGAGAATAAGTCATGTCATCAGTCATCATATGTACACTAATACACTACTGGTGAGTTATACATTTGGTAAAATAGTATAAAAAATTTACATAGGTTATTTTATTTTATTTTTTTAAACTAATTTTTTAAAATTAATTCATTAAAAAAATATTTTATTAGGATATGGAAATATTATTCACCGAACCAATACTGATGTTCCTACCTTCAAAGACAAAAACCTGGTTTCAGCGCTATGGTGTCTTTGTGTACCAACATTTTGTTTATTTTGGAGGATTCTTCCCCACGTACTTCAAACGAATTTTGAACACTGCCACGGGGAAAATTCGATTCAGACCTGAAATTTTGTTACCACTTTTGGAACTGGCTGTCTGGACTGCTGTGGCTCCATCTTTATTTGTAAGGACTATTAAAAATATTATGTCTATACATCGGCAGTATAATAAATTATTTTATTGCCAATAGTCAAATATTTGTCTGTCTTGTGAGTATAAACGAAGTTTGTTCTTATTTCAGTCCGGGCTCAAGTCCTGGATACTCGTTCAAGGGAGTTGTGGATATTTCTTCGCTTTCATTGGTCTAGTGGCTGGACATCACCATCCCGTATGCTTCCACGACGGAGATGAAGCTCGACCGGATCCTGATTTTGGGTGGGAATAAATTGATGCTTAAAAGCATTTTTATATATTTGCATATATGCTTTTTAAATTGTCAATTACAGTGTGGATATTTAAATATTATTTGTTTATTAGACTGTGTCAACTGGATGCTACCAAAGATAAAGCTGAAGACTTGGCTGAGAATCTATTCGTTATAATGGCATCCTTCGGGAACCACCCGATGCATCACCTCTTCCCATCGGTGTGCCACTCGAAGCTCGAGTACATAAAACCCATCATGGAGTCCACAATGAAGGATTTCGAGGAGGAATATCAACGCATCTCGCAGTGGCAACTGGTTGTCGGACTGCAGGAACAATACGCTAGGAATACTGGGAGTAGTTTAAAAAAATCTAGGAATTTAGGTTGAACTGTGATATTAAATGTACCTAGTCCGAATAATGATTTTATAATTATTATGTATTGCAAATTATATTTTACTATTAATTGACTATAAATATCGATATATTTTACCCTGAAATAATAAAGTTGACGAGGAACGTTTTAGCATTTGTACTTACACGACTGTAGAGTTCAATACTTAAGGCCTAAGGCAATTTTTTAGTTACGGTTTCGTCTTTATGTTTAGTCTTGCTTAACACATCATACATATGTCCACACACAATTTAATTACATTACCGTTTTGCTTCTGCGTGACAATAATCTGAAAATCACATTATGTAATTAATAGGACATTAATGACATATGACATTACAATATTAATGCACCTCCTTGACCTATGGCTGGTTATACTTCATGTGCATATCAACTGCCTTATATTGTGGATTAATTACTGTTTTGTTGATTATTGCCTTAGACAATGCACAATGAATTCTTCACTTCATGAGAAATTCTCACCCTTGATCTCAAAAATAATTGCGAGAGTTGCTTTTGAGCCAGACTACATAATAACAACAAGCGCTTATCAACTTTTTCGAACGGTTTATAAATAACAAACTTCGACTGTGCTATTTACGTTTATGTAGAACATGATATGATATTCCTGAACAACTTTACTGGGAAACTTATCCAAATTAAAGCAATTTTACAAAAACATTAGACTTAGTCTGGCATTAAATCATGCCCAAGGACAATCAATCCAAACCTGAATCGAGCTTCGTTGGGTTATTGATGTACACTGGAAAGGGAACTCACATTCCCGGATTTTTTCAGTGTTTAGAAGATATATGATTATTATATTGTTGTTATTTTGTATTGTTAATTGTCATTATCAATTGCATTTTCATAATTTCGCTTCGTGCTATTTTTTCTGTGGATCTTACTTGGTCGTCTGGTAGTTGCAAAATAAAAGAAATGTTTTCAAGTACAACAGTAGTAATTGCTGTGATTGCATTATTATACTTAATTACTTACGAGTAGTAGTTAATGGTAATTAGCAGTCATTAGTGTAATAATATGTCCCATGTTTCCAGCAAAACACGGAGATGATGTCGAGTGCATCAGTGCATATGGTATACTGTACAACAAAACGAATATCACTTTACAGCTTATCAACTTCACATGTTGAGTGTTTAAAATATTCTGGAAAAATCGTCGCTTCGCAACGATTTGTGGCGACGATTTATATTATTTAGCTACGGCAAGGGGGCAGCGCATGCGCAGCTACCTGGTTATTTTTCAACGGACCAATCAGTGTTGCAAACAAATAGAGCATTTCTTATTCATTTTTTTATAACAAACATTTTGTTCCGTACTTATATAAAAACACGGGTAACTCCGAAAATGTTCGACACATAATCCATGCCCTGTGCCCGCGGGTTACATGTTACATTCCTGTACTAAAATTCGGCAAAATCGAATGAACTAAAAAAGCGGGTAACTCCGACACTACACCACCGATTTTGCTCATCTGGAGTACAGTTTATTGTTTTCATACTAAGAATGTATGTTACTGTTTGGAGCATATTAATGAAATATTAACTAACGTAGACTAAGCAAGAAATTAAAACCCGGGTAACTTCGAAACGGGTTGACTGATTCTGCTCAACTTCGAACTCATTCACGCTTTATGCCTGGAGATTATAGGTATCAAGGTTAAACAAAATCGAATGGCGGGGTTTTGAGTTATCCTGCAAGCGGACGTACGGAAGTTACGCGTGATCCAATTTTGTCTTAACGTGGTACACACGATCTCCATTAATCTTGAACAAGTTAGAAATTGAGCCGAATCGGTCCACACGTTTCAGAGTTATCCGGGTATTTATAAATTATTCATAAGATTTTGTCCAAACTTGCCAAGTCTCCAGGTGTGAAGCTTACATGAATTCAAAGTTAAAACGAATTGGTCAAACTGTTTCGAAATTACCAGGGTGTTCCTAATTAATTTTATTACCCTACAACTTTTTATCCGAATTTGTTCAAACATTGTTTTTTATGTCTGGTTCCAGGGTATAAAAATTTAAGAGCATTCTAAGAACTCGGGCTAACCGCTTTGAAGTTACCCGGCTTTTCTAAAAAAAATTAATTTTTAAATAATTCAGTATAACTCATTTTTATGAAACTGTTCGTGTATTGTTTTTAAGATAGAGGATTCCATGAAAGCAAAAGTAAGAAAATAATGTAAATTAAATACTAGGTAAGTCGAAATTAAATATTTTTTCCTGCGTCATAGACACATGCAAACTTGTCAGCTGCTGTATGCCACGACAAATCGGACGTCTGTGAAAAGTAATGAAACTATGTCAACCGTTGGAAACCATCCGCTTCATCGTCTTTTCCCATGTCACTCCAAACTTGAACACATTCAATAAAATTAATATTGAAAACCACAGGCAGGGAATTCCACGAAGAATATCAGAGTTGTCTCAATGTAAGTTAGTTGTTGGCCTATGCAGTGTAGCATTATGCATTAAATACAGTAATCCGTTCAAGAATCAAGGCTATAGGTTGTATTGTGGTGGTTATGGTCATGATAATTAAAATTGAAGGCATTACGCAACAAAAGCAGCTCAACATCAACAAACAAATTAGACTTCGCAAAAATATCAACAAATACATCATTTATAAACATTATAAATATTAAAGAATAAATAATTCATGGAAGTACGGAGTAGTCTTCGTCTGTTATACAAAATCAGATATTATTTGTGTGTTGTGTATTTGTATCTTTATTCAGCCTGAAGCTGGAGCATGTATTGACGTAGGTTACGTCGAATAAAAACTTTATTATTCTCGCTTGTTATTGTTATGAATGAAGCAAAAATGCATCTTGGGAATGTGTTTGTATGCTAAAATAATAAGTTAGCCTCGTACAAAGTCTGATTGCAATTTAAGTTTATTGAATGTAAAAAATTAAATAGCGTAAATTATTTGTGCATATTTATTCCACCTTTCCATGTTATTGCTTTCAATTCCTCCTGTTTCTCTATACTTCAAGACCACAAAATAGATTAATAAACGTTTTCCTGCAATGCCGATGAAGGAGCTTTTAGCTTTTACATAAGTTGCGAAAGCATATAATTTCACGTGTTGCATTACACTTATAAACGCTCATATATTCACCATCAATTTTCTTAAAAAATCTCACACGCTTTTCGCTCTCAGCCACGTTTAACATAGGTAAGATGTTTGATGATTCATGGTCAGCAAGGACTATAAGGACATTATTCTTGGGCACATGCTTCCATATAATTCTCAGAACTGGTTTTTTGCACACGAGTTGTCTATAAGATCAAATGTACAATGACCACACGTTTTGATTTATTCCCCCAGCGGTACGTCATATTAAACGAAACTTTATACTTAAACTTGCATACTTCATCAACACTTGATAAGGGACTTTAATGCTCCAGGTGGAATTACTCAACTCCCCTACGCGACCTCCAGAAACAACAATTTAGGATTAGCCATTATTGTCTTGATCTTGATATTCTCTGTACCTGACCAAACGTCCAGAACTAACGAGTTATTTTTCATTGAACGGAATTATTTCTGGTTCATATTATCTGATCTTCGTTCGTATTCGAAACAAAATAATAAGTAATATGTATAAACTTGTCATTTGTCATGTGTAGTTGGAACTGATTAATAGGACTGCTCTTCTGTTATTTGTTTAATCAATATTTTGCTAAATATAGAAGCTAATTATGTTTAACTTACTCTCGAGTTGCCTTGCTAGTAAAATTTGGGGAAGTGAAGATGTCACAAAAGTCAAAAGCAGCTACCCAGGGCTGTGGAACTACTCCGGAGAACGCACCCGCAAATTTATAGATTCTTACGAGTGGCTACGAGGTGTGTTATTTTTAAAAAATAATTGGAATATTTTGAAAATTTTGAATTTAATTTTAATGTTCAGTAATTTAATCATTAAAATCATTTTTTTAATAGACAAATCCATTGTGCAATTAAACTTTAGGCAATAACTTCTGTATATTTTTAGTAAAGCGCAGGGACGATAATATTGGTGACCTCTGGCGAGTTCACGATAAACTGTACAATCTGGAAAAATTCATTGCCAAGCACCCCGGAGGATCAGATTGGATTGAGCTCACACGCGGTACGGATATTACGGAAGCATTTGAAGCTTCTCATCTGATAAATGTCCAGGGGGTGGAGAAAATCCTGGAGAAATACTATGTTGGACATGCAAAAACAACCAGGAATTCTCCGTACACATTTAAAAATGAGGGATTCTACCGGACGTTGAAGCAACGTGTGGAACCGGTTTTAAAAGTTAGAGCATACATATACATAATTATTAAGTATTTTAAAGTGCACATTACAGATATATAGACTGCATAGTCGTTGAATAGGCAAAAACAACTATCTCCACAGTTGATAAAATACAAAAAGACTACCACTTCCGAGAATTATTTTGAAAGTTTGGAATGCAAAAGTAACTATCTCGTTTATTTAGCATTGCAAAGAAACATGCGGTAGAAACTGCTTATTTTCCTTTTACAACAATCGCCACTGAGGAGGTTTCCAGCAACAGTGGGATTTTGTCTGCTGTATCTAAAATGTGCTATACTGACCATGAAAACAAATTTCATGCTTTTGAACGATTTATAAACAATTTGGAACTGAGAAGATAGTTAAATTTGCCTCTTCAACGACGATATGTATATTTGTACAATAACTACAAGCATGTACTCATATATGAAAGCTAATCAAATGCCTGTTCGGAACGTTTCTAGAAAGTTGGAACTAGTCCAACATTACGCGCGAAGCTCTATCAAGACGCCATGGCGACCATGTTTGTTTTGTTAGCATCGCTTGGCGCCTACACTGAATCGGTATCTCTGCTACTGCTGTCCGGCGTCTTTCTTACCATTTGCTGCATGTCCGCCCATAACTTTTTTCATCTTCGAGATACCTGGAGAAGATTCTATTTCGATTTGGGACTTCTGTCCTCTCATCAGTGGAGAATTAGTCATGCACTCAGTCATCACATGTACACTAATACGCTCCTGGTATTAAAAATATTTGTTTAATTGTAGTTATATAGCATAAGTGTTAATTAATATTTTTCGAAATAATTCAATCTGAACCCATAAATATTTACCTTATTGTTGGTATGTCTAACAGGACTTAGAAATCACACTTTGGGAGCCCTTAATTATATTTCTACCGACGAAAACAAAAAATATGGTCCAGCGCTACGCAGTGTTTCTCTACCAACATTTCTTGTTCTTCACCGTATTTTACATGGATTATTTCAGACGATTTTTCATGACAGTCATCGGTAGCATACCTTTCCGGCCTGAGATGCTACTTTCCCTGGCGGAGATAGTAGGCATGGTGTATTTAGCTCCCTCTGTTTATGTGAGCTCACTTTTGTTTGCGTTTATAATTAAATTTTTTATATACTTATATATCAACTACATGGCCATTAAAATGTATGCGAACAACAATTTTACCTATAATTTGGGGAATATTTCAGTATACATAATTTTTTATAATAACTAAACAAATTTCTAAACCAATTCAAAGAATAATCCAAATTTTTTAAACAGTCGGGACTGCGATCATGGATGTTCATGCAAGCCTGCAGTAGCTACATATTTGTTTTCATCGGACTGGCCGCAGGCCATCACCACCCCGTTTGTTACCACGATGGTGACGGGACTAGACCCGATCCAGATTTTGGGTATGTAATAGTAATAGGATGCAATATATTTCTAATTTAACAAAATACTAAAATTAATGCTGACAATAACTTCGAGAAAAATCGATTGATTGAAAATTTACATTGTGAACATTATTTCCTTATTGTATTGCTAAACAGGTTATGCCAGATGGACGCGACAAAGGATAGGTCCGACGATATTTTCGACAATCTCTTCGTAATACTGGCAACTTTTGGAAATCATCCAATACACCACCTCTTCCCAACAGTTTGTCATTCGAAACTGGAGTTCATTAAGCCTATAGTGGAGGAAACATTGAAAGAATTTGAAGAGGAGTATCTACGTATCTCACAATGGCAACTATTAGTGGGGCTTCAGCATCAATATGCTAGAAATAGACCCAATGGGTTTAAAGGTTCCAGAAATCATTAGATTTATACTCGTTATTAGTTCCTTTAATGATAGTCCATACAAATGCATACATATACTTAGTACATACTACATAGGTCTATGTGTATAGAATAATCATATTTTGAACTACACAACTTCTTATTAGTATTCGATGCTCATATATTACCTTGCGTAATAAAAATAACATATTTATTTTATGATAAGACAGTAAAACACACCATGAATATTTTTACCATATATACATGTGAACATGTTTAGGTATGCCATTTTATTTTTGGTGCATAAATGCAATTAAAAATTAGGAAGATGCCTTTTTTGCACTACCACCATTTTGGGCCTTTTGTTATCAAACGGAGGCGCTTCTATAGTCGCCTTGTTACAGCTGACTATCCAACCAAGATTTAATTTTGTTCATGTTGGTGAACACTGTGGTGTGCGATTCCTTACAAGGATTCCGTCCCCAGCTAGAAATGCCGCAAATGACATTTTCGTTCCCTTGATGACACAATAAAGGTCCACCAGCATCACGCTATGAAATAATGAAATAAATTATTTTCATTAACATGAATTTGCTGCAAGGTTTTTTAGGAAAGTAACATTGTTGTCAGTCATATTCATAATTGCAATTAATTGTTCATGCAATGAGAGAACTTACCGCACATAAACTAGTGTCAAGTTGAGAAGCGCAGATCATGCTATCAGTGATATTTTGTGTGGTACCCATGGCTCTTGAGCATTCTTCTTTCTCACTGATAACCCTCACAGTGATTTTTTGTAGCTTTCCAGTAACGACATCGGAAATGCTCCAATCTGGGTCACCAAGCCCCCAGCCAATGAAAGTAGCGTTGCCAGAGGGAGCGCTATTCGCCAATCGAATGGTCTGAGTCCGGTTATTTAACTTTAGGGGCGAACGTAATTTGAGGTAGGCAACATCAAAATCAAATGTTGTTCTGGTGTAAATTGTTTTAGAAATAGATAGAAATAATTGCATAATATATTTAAGACATGGATAAATTTGTTTTAAAAATGCATGGGAAAATTTCTCCAATAACTATAACTATATTGACAACTTTAAAACTGTCTGCATAAATCATCAAACTAATAAATCGGCAAGAACCTGTTAAATTCAGGATGATTCACAACTTCATCAACGTAAACCTCTTGCTCCCCTGGCAGGTAAGAAAAGATGTCGAAATTCCCTGCCAGTACATCGAGTATATTTCCAATATTCTGTCGTTGCAAACATAATGCTGACGTTATGACAATAGTTTCATTGTAGATGGAGCCTCCGCAAATGTGAGTCCTTCCTCCCATTCCAGTCCGTACCCGCACACTCACTTGATGAGGAAACTCGAACTCTCCGGCATCTTGACCTCCAATTACTTTGACATTATTATTATCTTTCCTTGGCAGAATAGATGCTTAAAACAAAAATAAAAAGATATTAACTATTAGGTAAATGTCTTATAGAAATCACTGTGTTCAATATATTTTATGTTAATATATTTTATATTATTATTATTAATATTATAGCATATTTTATATTCAAAATATTTTATTCCAATACCTGTACTAATTGCAATGCAAAGCAACACCAGAAATGAAATCGACAGACGCATTTTCCTTATGAAATTACTTTAGATAGGTAAATATCAAATAGGACTAATGGATGTATTATTAACACATCGATTTCACATTAATTAATATTAAAATATACACTGATTTTACCCGAATAATGTATATGCAAGCTTAATAAATTCAAATAAAATTATATTCATCGATCATCATCATTAATTTACTGTTTATTGTAAGCATGTAGATTATTTCAAGTATGTATATGGGATTGATTTCAAATTATAGATAAGTATTTTTTAATTGAATAACAAAGTACTTATGGCAGGCCAATATGTATTATTGTTATTATATGACAGGAATTTTAGACCTATTTATTGTTCAGGATAAACATTGCAGCACTTGGTTTTGGTATATATATTTGTACCTTGGAATAATAATTAAGTAATTAATTATAATTGTCAAAAAATATAATTTACATGTGATGATTCACACTGAAATGAAGGTTTGTATCGGTTGATTGAAATGACTTTATTTTTATATACATTATCTGTATTTTACATACATTTTTTCTGTAAAAGTTTGTAACACATACATGTATTATCAAAAATACAAACAACAAAACTTTATTTCACCAAATTTTCAGTGATTTCACAGCTTCATGATTCTTACTCATCGTCCCAACACCTCGTGCAAGTAAAAATGACGTTACTGTAGAGGAAATGAGGAAACCTTCACGAGCCGATAAACCCCAGAGAGCGTAGCGTGTTGGTGTAGAAACCAAAATTAAGTTTAGGCACATTACGCAAGCCCCGATCAGGCACCAGAGGTTTTCGGACAGAAAGCTGATGTACATTTCTGACACTTAACATGATCATATAGGTGATATTACATTATTATTTTTTATTTTAGCTTTACATATCTTTTGTTGAATTTAAGATGGTCTTGCTTACAAATAGCAAAAATCGTTACGAATTGTGTAGTGAAAATAATCAGGTCCCCTTGTCGTTGAAGCCAGGCAATCAATGGAATTACAGACATAGCAACGTGAATGTGAGCCGCCACACAAGGATAGTAAGCCTATCAAATTAACAGTATGTATAATGGAAAAATTTAGAAGTTTATTTTATGCACAGCACATGTTACATGTATGTATTTCGACCGTAGAAACCGAAAACAAATATAAGGTAACTATATTAAAAATTTAACATAAATGGGAATTATTATACAAAGTTTGTGAGCTTACGATCCATGTCGAGCTTACGAAAGCCGGATACCCAACTATAGGGATAGAAATTGTAACAATATATCATATTTACCGAATTCTTTAATAAATTTTTTTCCAAAGGAAAATTTGACCTTCATTGAACTTATTGAATATTGAATTAACGAGAAAGTCAGGTTATGTATTGTTAGACTACTACAGTAATTACCAATGCAAGATATCCATGCAAAAAGATAATGATACTGAAGGGCGTAATGACTTCGAGCCTTAACTGGATCCGAGTCGGTGTAGTTGAACAAAATGGACAGGAATCCCGTGAAATTAGCCAATCCGGAGATCATGAACCATGCGCCAGTATATACCAGGCATATGAGCGACGAACACGTTTGATGGACGTAGTATAATCCAAAAAAACAAGAACATAGTGTAAAGAAGTGCAGTACAGCGACAAGTTCATTGCTTGCCATTTCTAAAAATTCTTGAAATTTCACTCCTATAAATTATAATGTCTTTCTTTAGCTTCTTAAATCACAAAGCTAGAGCTCTCATTTAGTAAACATATTATAAATCACTACAATCATGTTACATAAATGCGATGATGGTGACTAGTGGGGCTAGATGAGAACTTGAACTGAGAAGAGGAAGAGAACAAGTTGAGATTGCAAGATTGCAACTTAATTATTGTGGTTTGCAATTTTGCATGTTTTATTGCGACTTGTAAGATTTTCCAAGGAATGTGATTTTTTTAACTTTTAATTTTACAAAAAAAATATTTTTTTATTAAATTTTAACTTTAAGATTTTGTTGAATAACATTCATGTAAGCTAAGTATTTGTCCAAAACATGTCCTAGTCAACATAAGTGACTTGTCCAAAAAACTGTGTGACACACGACATTTCAAATGTAAATAAACGAAACTTCTCCAAAAAAATTTCTAGATGCATCATTACACGTCATCACGTCATATAATTAACTATCTGCTGAAAGTGTGATTTCCCAATGCAGTTATTAAGACAAACATGTCAAATTAAATAAAATGCCACCCACGAAGTCACGAATCTTTGAACGTCGGCAATAGCAATATAAAAACGTTTTACTTGCCTTGAACATTTATCATTTACAAATCAATAAGTCATCAGACATCCTTAAACTAAAAATATTTTCACAGAATATAAGTAGTAATTACACGTAAAGTAACAGACATATATGCATTTGGTTGTGAGTATGAAAATATGCGTACAATTTTACGTCGATAATAAGAATATAATTATTGAATCATTCAACTACGTTGATCGTACAAGCAGATCCATGAAGCGAGTGAGAAGAATTTATAATTAATAATAATAATAAATAATCAGAGATTATTCATACATAGAACGCACAAGTTCTCGGCTTAAAAAAGATTAAAAATAATAATTGGAAGACGTATTACAACATATAATATCCACGTGTAACTCATCATACTTATATCTACTAATAGACGAATCATCAGAGCGGTATTTAAAATAAGTTACGCACGATTAGCCTATGTACGTCCTTGGAAACATATTAAAAAATAAGATTAAATATATATACTACGTAACATTTAAATTATATTACTAGTATATAAATTTATATTCATATTACTAAAATTAATTACTCCACAATATCACTATTGACTGATTCACGTCCGACTGCACCATAAGTTTTCGGACCGGACAGAAGTCGTGCTCTTTCCGATCGACGAGATTTCGGCTTTGAAAATACTCTCTGGATCTCCTCCAAAGTCTTGCCCTTGGTCTCCGGTACGAAAAATGCTATGAAGATTCCACCGAACAAGCAGAAACCAGCGAAGAGCCAGAATCCACCGTCGTTCCCAAGCGCCATTAAAATATTTTCGAAAAATAGTGTCACGACAAAACCAAGCAGCCATTTTATGGAGGTGAGAATACTAGACGCAAGTCCTTTGACATGGTGGGGCAGCAGTTCTCCCATTCTATAAAAAAGAATTTTATTATGATTAATAAAACTTATTGGATATAATTTATTCCTGACTCATCAAAGTACATAAATAATCCATACGAACTTACATCATATAAGTGATTGGTCCGACGCCTGTTTAAATTAAATAAACAAATTACATGTCATTAATACACACAGAAATTACACAGCTCAAGCTTTAAAATAAAAATTTTTCTATGGGTATAAGAATAATATTTAATAAATATAATATTTTAATTACACCGTAAATGTGGATACATTAATATAATTTAATTTGATTTAAAATGTATTTCTCAACTTACCGATGCTGTAGCTGACCACGTAAATGATGAGACTAGTTAAAGGAAGCCATCCCAAGTCATCGGCAGTGAGTACGGGATTACTTATTTTCAAATAAAAGAATAATCCTAAAGCTCCTAATGAAATCACCATAAATATTTCGGACACTAGGAGCAAAAATCTTCTCCCGCTGGTATCCACAATCAATGCTGCGATGGTGGCAGCAACCTGTAAATGATTTAATTGCAATTAATTATGGTTATTTTTACATGCTCATTTTTACTTTCGTGACAATTTAATATTTTTTAGATTTATTTTTAGTATTTATGTGTTGATTTAATTAAATTGAGTGTTCTGTTCGTTAACAATCTAATAGTATAAACTCACCACTTGGACTGCTCCAACAATAATTGTAGCATAGTAATTGTCAATCGTAGCTCCAGAAGCAGCAAAGATATCAACGGTGAAAAAGAGAACCGCATCTATTCCGGACAGTTCTTGGAATAGAAACAGGAAGAACACAATCAGAATTGGCTTCAATGCAGCCGGCTTTATTAAATCGCCCCACATTCCACCCTTGGCAGGAGTCACTCGGATGCTGCAACTCATTGTCACATCCATGTCTTCACGGTTTAGCTGTTTAGATTGAGAAAACGTTAAATTAGATTACATATAACTACCTCTATTAATTATTAGATTGAATAAAACTAATAAAGTATAAAAACACTGCATTGAGCCATTTGATATTTGAATAATGTTTTTCAGCTTAGTCAGCAAGCAAGATTTTTAGGACACAAGGTAAGTATAGGAAAGGTGCATTATTGGGTTAACCATCATTAGATCTATTACATGCAAAATTAGTCATCTGTACCTGCATGCACCCAGAATTTAATTTCAATTCAACCTGATAAAGCTCATTCTCGACTTGATCCGGAGACGAAGCTCCTCGAAACCAGGCCAAAGCTTTCAGAGCTTCATCTCGCCTTCCTTTTCCAAGTAAATATCGAGGAGATTCCGGGACAAAGAACATGATCAAGTGAAATATAATTGGGATGACTCCACAGGCCAGAGCTTGTAATCTCCATGGTAGAAATGTTCCAACGACGAAGCTATAAGAACAGCATAATACACATACCTATGTAAATACAATATAACATAAATTATGTAGAAATACATATCTTGTTATGTACTTAATACAGAAATATAAATCCTATATATGACTAATACAAACTTCTTTAGCATTATTATACTCATTTATATGAAATCTGAAATCATTTTATAAAAAGTTATTCTCACAACTCTCAACTTACATGTAAAGCATACCGACCGTAATCATCATATCGAATCCCGCAGCCAACGTTCCTCGAATACTCTCCGATGCCATTTCAGCTGTAAATATCGGTGCTGCAAGAGTGAACGCTCCACCGCAAAATCCTGTATACATTAAATTCCACAAATATTTCAGTAATTAATTAAATCCATTATTTTTAGCATGTTAAACAGAATCCTTTAGTGTAGTATTGCATAGCTATTATTACTCTGCCATTTAATTTAAATGTTCACAATAATTAATTTTTATACTTATATTTACTATTCAACAACCTGTCAATAGACGACCAAAATAAATGGTAGGGACATCTTGAGCATAGTAAATCATTGCCCATCCTGCCAGGAAAGGCAGCGTAAGATTCAGCATGGTCTTCCGTCTTCCATATTTCTCTACTCCATAGCCCGTCACCGGTCCAGCGGCTACTGCACCCAGCTACAAACAAAATAATATACAATAATCAGTAGGGATAATAATCATCGTCCTTCTAGCATTAACATTTAGTCAACTAGTAAGCTCAAGTAGCAGGAAGCTTCAAGCATTATCTATGCAGCAATACATGTTATATGCACAGATGTACACAGGTGTAAATACCACGTGTATACCTTGTAAAAAGGCATGGCAACTTTAGTAATACAAGTATCTCATTATATTACATAAAGCACATAACAATTTTTTATGTTACGTAAAACTCACTGTAACAATGGAAGCAATAAGAGCTTCTTGGTCCATCGTGACCTTGCCGAACGCCTCGTCTTTCCTCAAGTCTGGGAGAGCTGTCGCGCTCCAACTCATGACTGTCCCAAATGCCATCGCACCCATATTGGCTTTAAAATAATTAATTATTATAAATTATATAATTACTCTTAATTATATATTCATTTTTATTATTTTTATATTTCAATTCTTGAATGAAAATAATAATTACCTGCCAAAGCAGCCACAAATTGGGGCGTCTTCTTTCCCTGAAAAGCCGGTGGAGGATTTGCACTCTCTTCATCCCCATTATTTTCACTGTTTTTCCTCATCCAGGGATTTGGAGGCAAAGGAATAGGACTGGGGTCCTTGTAGTCACCATTGTTAATAATTTCCATGATAGTAGAGATGAGTTATATTAGTAGTTATACTAATTCGTTTTTATAGTTAAACTACAATAAGCTCAAAAATATTGTTTAAAAAATTTAATAAATAAAAATACAGCAGCCAGAAGGATGACAGTAGTTCACGCGTGTATAGTGTGTTATGAATAAAAACAAAAGTAAGGATCGTAGGTTATACAAACTCCTAAATCAATAATAATATATTGTTTTCTTTAAGTTAATATTATTTGAACAAATTCCAAGTATTGTATAAAATACTCCATGGATTATCTGCTTGTTAAAAATGAATGTTTAGGGAAGCGTTTACTACTAGGCTGAGTGTGCCCCATGGCGTATTACTACAGGGAATGAAAGGATAAGAAAAATAAATTTGTTTGGCAGTGGAAAAATTGAGAAATATTGGGTCTTGGGACTCATACAACAAGAGAGAGAGTCACAACAGCAGCCCAATGTGCAAATATCAACTGAAACATGATGACTCGTCGGTGGAGGTTAACTTTTCCACATGGAAATCTTATACTATGGTTTTCTTACTTTAAGTATGATAACATAACTACTACGACTACTACTAAAACTTTGACTTCGATCATCAAGGCCTTAAGGCATAAGCATGGGTTTGGATGTTTGGATTCCTGTTTACTACATTATAGGATCACCTCTCCTGCTCTCCTATACATAAAATATACTCGACTTGAGTAGTTTCTTGTACAGATTACATAAGGAACAAGGGATGAAACACTTGTTCCAGAGCTGATTAATGTGTACAGTAAACTTGTAACTTGTAGAAAAAACTTGTATTCCATGGTCCATGACTTCTTTACCCATTTAACGTGTATAAATGATATCTGTATGTATAGACTTGATGACAAAATTCGAGAAGTACAAAGTATATATATTGCACACTATAGCTAAAAAGAGCATCAGGATTTTTACACAGGTAAACAGGAATACTGTCCGTTTCTACAAGCATAATAATTATACGTACTACGCCTGTACCTCTTTGTGTGCTTTTGTAATAGATAATAAAATAAATTAAAACGTTTATGTAACATTTCACAATGTAATATCTGTAAGTATAAAACTCCACAATTTCATCGAACAGGTTCAGCCTGGATATTCCAGAGTTCGGAATTACAAGTAAGCAGGCCATCCACGCTTTCATTTGTCGCATGACCCAACCTCCATTTTCTCCAGTGATTATTGTAAAAGCAATAAGTCATTGTAATATGCCACATGCCGCTATATCCTATTTTAAGACGGATTAGTGATTACTCCATGAATAATTTGGTTTATTGTATAGAAATACTCGTGGCCTCCCCACCATGCGTGAGATTTAGGGACGTAAATCTTAGCTAAATGTATCTACAATCTACAAATGTAACAACATAGCAAGTCATAATTCGTATGTATAGTGTAAATTGTAAATTAATGAAAATATAAGTAATATCTGTCGTATCTATATATGTATTGGACCTAAATGAATATGCATACACTACCGTAGACAAAATGCAGATTGCAAACTCTAAAGGCTAATATGTATCTAGAGGTTTAATGTTTACTATTATATAATAGTAAGACCAAAAATTTGCATTTTTTCTTAATGAATGGACTATATTACTAATTGCTATAGTATAGTGGACATCAAAAGGACAAAGCTCCGTCTCTGCCCGCCGTCAATAACACAATAAAGTAGACAGTCAAAGTGAACATGGGACAATAAAGTGATCACTGAATGGTTCCACAATGTGGGTGGGTTTGATTGAAAGTCGTGGATCGCCAATAATCTTTGATTTCAGATGTTTTATTAATACGTCCTCTGCGAATATAGTGTAAATACATATGTATACTTACTAGTACTTAATACAAGTACTACCTATACATAATCAAATATTAACTCTAGACAAGGATAAGAATTTGTCGAAGACGCTCCACAATCTGTGTAGACGAGGGTTAAGTAGTATGGGATGTGCAATGCTTTAATGTGATTACTGATTACCGATACAATATAAATGATTAATTCTTTCTCCAACATGTGTGAGTATGATTGAAAGGGATGTGGCAGGTTCCATGAGCACCACACACCATGCAGTTTTTATGTATTGAGGTATGTATATAATAATTGTTTTATATCCATTGGTATTTAATCATATCCTGCAAAGCCTTCCCTCTGTCACAACAACAAAAACGTTTACTGTGTATACTGACTAATGACGATCACACATTTTTCGTCTGGTGAAAATTTAATTGGAATTTGGAGATTAGCGGAGCAAATATAGACTTAGTTTACTGGAACCGTCTGGGAATTAAGGTATGCGATAGTGCGATACTGCGTGGAGGGATCTTGAGTTATAAAATATTAAGAATTACATAACATATGTAATACACACGCTATATATACGTCATGCAAAATAATGGCCTAACCTCAGATTGATTGTACGTACCAATGAGATTATTGTCTTATTGAGAGTTCTTTACCAATTTTATTTAGCAAAGAAATCTTTATTTGAAGATAGGAATCGGGCGATAAATTCTATATCAAGATGGAAATTCCTTGAATTTTCCACGTTAAGAACTACAATAATTATCTATACTTACGCTTACAATTATCGCCCATTCAGTTACAACGATTGATAAAGATTATAAAAAATGTTTTTATAGCCACAGATGATCAGTGCTTATCAGACAGTTAAATAGCCCCAATAATTTATTTTAAACGTGCATGATCCTCGACCCTCTCATCCGTCACAAAATGGAAATGAGACGTAGATCCGATTATACTTATTACTTAGTAAAGAGAAGATGGGAGTTCTTATTAAAAAAGGTTGAGGTATCAAATCAAGATTTGCTTGAACTTTCACAATGTAATACTAGTGCACGTGTACGCTGTTAATATAATAACATAATTATTTCTATGCCTTTTTAGTATTCATGATCGGATATTGCATGTGGGATTAATTGGTAACTCCAATCAATAACTAATTTAACCCCACCACGAGCAATTTATAGTTTTGAAACTATTTATGTATCGAAGATAAAATTGGTGAAGCAAGTAACCTTAACGCATTTAAGAGTGTCACTGCTCTGGAAATTAATGGTCCAATGAGCCAAGGACTAGATTGAGAAACTTGTGCTAAAGTTTTATTTACATAGCTTACAATGTACTTACATTGATTACCTCACTAACCAAATAATTTGCAATAATTTAGCAAAGATTAATAATAAGAGCATCAAACATGCAAAATGAAAATCATGAATGAATGAAAGAAATTTAGTATGAAATGACCGCCATATCCATAATAAATCGCTATTATAAGTTAATGCTAAGCGCATTATCCATGTATTTAAGTTTGATGTACCGTATTATTGGAAGGCAAGCAACTTTACAAAAATACTCTGAATGGCTCAACTTATTAGTCTTCTGAGCACACAAAATTGAAACTGTGTTATAAAGTAAATAAAAACAAAATTAATACGAGTACAAATTTACAACGTATCTACAGATAATAAGCACTATACAAATATACACATTTGAAGACGTGCTTATGAGCATACTTTCATGGAAAATTTAGATAATAATCAAAGTGTGCGTTTCCACTTCAAATGTTCCGTTCATTTCCCTGCAAGAATACATGCACCTTTGGACCCTATTTGTTGCACTTAGCACTAACTAAATACTAATCGTAGGCTGCAAAATGAAGCGTGTGAACTTTAATCGTAATTTTGACATCTGATTTATTGTATCAATAAATTGTGGTTCAAAGGAGTCAAATGTTAAAAATAACAGCTTTCTAATTTTTAGTAATTTTTAGTTTACGATGAAGGACATACATAGTATACAGATACATAGATAGGTTCACATGTAACGGTGCTAACATGTGCCCTGATATATGACACACAATTGAAAGCTTACTACTTTATCTTGCTGATTTGTTAAAAATTCCATTCATCTCCGGAAAATTTTTAAGCTGGAATTTGTTATAATTTTTATTATGCGTATTATCTGTATGCATCTGGAAGAAGTTTTGGCTTACCTAATATAAATTCGTTTTTGTTATACGAGAATAATATATGCACGACAATGATAAAGTTTTGACAGTTATTACCATTCTATATCTGTCAATCGTCTAGCACTTCCGTGCATGGCTGTGACAGATATTGGCAATTTGACAAACTTTTTTAAATTACGAATGTCACGTTTAAGTACTTGAATATACTTTAAAGAAGTAACACATGACATCTAAAAACTTCCTGGAAACCATCTCTTTTACGTCAAACTGGGTTAATTGCTAATTCATGGATAAAACTTTGACAGATATTAGTCTTTAATGCTGTAAAAGGTTGTCGTAGACTCTGTCACACTACTACTTTTTATAATCTATAAAATATCTAGAAAGATACATTAGTATAAGTAAACTAAAATCCAGTTCCCTTCCAAGTAACGACCATAATTTATTTTATGCAACTCTTACCCACTTTTGAGAATAAAATTATTGTAAAATTGTCAAATTGCTATTTAAAAACAATTTTGCATCTTCGTGTTATCCGGATAAAAAAGTTAAATAAAGTTATAGGGAGAGAGTAATACTATTATATACATATGTATCCTTATGTTGTGTATAATAATAATTTGGAACTACTCTTTTGTTAAAGGTTTGCGTGCAAGAAACATATTAAATACAAATAAAAGTATTGTTATACGAGGTAAAGTATAGATAAGCTTTAGTTGCAGACTAATTATTGGGTTTGCCTTCAACATCAATCCGAATTCCGAATAGGATATTTATTTGCTGCTGTAAAAGTTTTATTGAAAGGCATTCTAATGAAACCATTTGCCTGAATATATTTGTGCATTTTGTGTCATCAATTGACTGTTCGGACCAACAATCGAAATTGTTGTCAAAATACATTCTAAAATGCTGATGCTCAGAGAAAAAATGGGTGCAAGTTATAATTTATTGACTATGCTGAGTCTTTTGATATTATTAACACTCAGTGTTGGTAAATGCACTGCTGTTCCATTAGACTCGATAAACATAGACGTTACCCTTATATTAAATCAGGCGTCCACATGCTTCCTCCACATTCTTCAATTCTCGAATTTGGAGAACTACCATTCTATCCACGTTCCGTACGTTTTGACAAAGAATGAGACAAAGACTACGAAGCGCTTCAAGTATATTATTATGTTACCTAAACTCCGAAACACAACCTGCTTGTTCACGCTGGTCCCCTTGTCACACAGGAATATTTTGGAGCAGGAGGGTTCCAGACTAAATTGGGTCGGAATCCTATATTTTTATCTTCCTGGGGTGATCAATCCAACTCAGAATACTTACTTCAGTCCGCAAATCCTTTTATTTGTTACACCACAGATTAATAGAAACAGCAACAAAAACGATGTAGCGGTGAAACATTTGTACATGAACGTTTTACACCTTTATCAGCTATTATTCCGCAAGCATCCCATTATGATTTACTTTCTTTTATACAAAAATCCAAGGAATGAGGCACCCAACAGAAATGGTTTCATATCATCATCCATGGACAAAAGAAAAACCTCTGTGCGGCCTCTTCATGGTTACTTTGTTTGTGGTTCGTGTGGTACCGATAAGCTCCTCCTCCAAGATTTTGAGTGCTCAAAGAAATCTTGTTACGACCAAATGAAGACTGCTGTACAGATTTTAACCAGAAATGGCACCAATGTATTATGGTTAACGGAGAGGCCAGATCATGGCGACCCTTTAAAAAATACCAGTCCCTATAACCGCAGGTCCCCATCCAAATTAAAAGCCTCCATTGTGAGCTTTCTTCTGGGAGGAATTAATTCCTCAATTTTGACAAACTATAGTTTTCTATTGGAGAAAGATCAGAAGGATTTCTTGTGGGGAGCTTCAAAACCACGGATTCTGTGGTCATTGGGAGATAAATTAACTGTTTCACATGGTAAGCCTGATAACTTACAGTTTTACGTCACCGGGAGTACAACAACTTTTAAATTTATTACTTCGGATGGTATTTCCACCAGACTAGACGACTCCTTTGGACGGTTTGCCAATCCTTTTCAGTCCACATTCTGGTATTTACTTCTATTCACGGTAGTATTTACGGCAGTCATTATCGGATTCCCTCACGGGAAATTCCGACCATATTTATATTGCATCCGATTCTTCAAGTCTGCAGAGATGCTGTCCGCAATCTTGCTGGAAAATGTCAACAATGTTAAGATCAAGAATTATGATGTGAGCCCTTCGTCGCCCGTGGTCAACTTTTCTAATCGATTAATGGTAACGTGGTTGATACTTTCAGTCGTCATCTCAAACGCTTACAAAGGCGTCGTACGTTCCAATTCGGTTTTTAGCTTTCCATATGAAACTGACTTACGAACGTTTAAAGATCTTCGGAAATTTGCCATCTATTTACCAACACTGGATGGTGAAATCTGTGGGGTAAATTTCACCAATAGAACTGTTTTTGCTTACAAGGAATTTATGCGAACACGGAGGTACCTCTCACAAACCGAAGGGATCAGAATGACTGAGACTCACCAAAAATGGCACGCATATTTTCGTCAGTTGTACAGTTTATATATAAACACCGTTCTAGATACTAAGTTTAATATACGTCCTGTCACAACCATATTGGACTTTTTTGACCTACTGAATAACATTAGATTTGTTTGTGGCGAGTCTGATTCAATAGAGAAATATATAAATGAATTATTCAGGTGTCCGACAACAGCGTTTGTAGTAGAAACCTCAGAGTTGCCATTTTACTGGAACATTTTCCAGGCAGTAATGGCAAAAAATCCAGGGCTATTGAAATTCGCTCATAATTACAAAACTAAAGATGATTTTCTGAAGCAACTAGATGGATTCTACTTAACGGGCGGGATGCCCGCGATTTACGATGTTGTGCCGAATAGGATGAAGGTCCTGTTGAGCTCAGGCATCTATTGGTTGTGGAAGGAATGGGATATAATTCGTTTCCCTAACACTCGAATGATCAGATTTGATAATATAAATAGCAATATATCAAAAGCCAGAGCTTTTACCACGTTAGATCCCGATGTTTATTTAACCTTTCAGCTTTTCTATTTTTGCATTTTTGTGTCGGTCGGTATTTTTGTGGTTGCTGAAATCGGCTCAAGATTCATACATAAAATATTTCATTTTTCTGTTCCACGCTTGGTAAATACTATTTATACAAAACCAGATAAATTATAAGCCAATGTTACTTTAAAATATTATTAGTTTATGAAAAATTTGTTTTGAGAAATTTGTTTTAATGTATACTGTGTCAAATGGCAAGCACCATTAGGTGTCAGTTGTAAAATAAAGTTTTACTCTCTCTCTATAATAGTATGCAACCAGCTTTGGCTTGTGTTCGCATCAATCGTGAGTATTGCACAACGATTTAGATTCCTGTGGATAATAAAATTCAAAAGTCATAAATCTAAATAATATAATGATATGGATACTAAAACAAATCCTTTTTAGAATAAAATTTGCGTTGTGAAAATATAGTAGTTACAGTTTTGCAGACAAATGTAGTGTAAATAAATAATGCGATTCAAAACAACGTACTGTGCTGATTGGTCTACTTGATGATATCCCTAGTGAAATGCTTTACATGTCAAGGCAACAGACGTTTTTTGCGAAGTGTCCAGCGACGAGACGAGCACCCTCTGGATTGGATATTGAATATAATAGTTACAAAAGACATTAAAATTGCAAGACAGTTGTGTTTATACACCGTTAAATGAAAAAAACAATATGTTATTATTGTCCTACTTATTTCAAAACTACCCAAACCCATTATTCGGATTAGTCCTACCTATTATTACCACAATATTACTACAGTTTCCAAACTTAATTGAAGCCGGACTAGCGGTGGACCGAACGTTTCCTGACGAGCATGCTGAATTCGGTTCGGAGTGCAACTACTATGCTTACCATGCCTTCCGAATACCCATTTTAAAAATATTAATTCAAACCTACGGGGATTATGGACAACAAAATATAAAAATTAACAGATACGAATCATACAACTACACTGACGAGAAGAACCAGTCCACATTTTATGATTATGTGCCTAAGAAATATCAGGATCTCATTTGCAACTCTAATGTGAATCCTCTGATGTGCAAATTGTTAGATCAATCTACCGGCAGAGGCACTTGTGTGTGTTTGAACATGGATGTGGAAAAGGAGGAAGTTCAGAATGATACCAACTTTCATCGAGTTCGAACAATGCCATTCAATTCGACGAAGGTGGTAAACCGCCAGGACGTTCCCAGTAATTCCGCACAATAATCTAACGTTTTCACTTGCTGGTTTTAATTGTAACTAATTTGTTTAGAAGTCCAAAATCGATAAATGTATGCAATAGCAATGTGTTATTTTATAATTTGTTATTTATTTTAATTTGTTCGTTTCTATACAGGGAGTAACCTTAACCAGACATTGTCATTGACTGCCAAAACACAAGGTGCTGGTTCCAATAAGATGACAATCAATATTACCCAATGCTTAGCAGAGCCTCAAACATTTTGTGGAACACCTTATATTCAATGCAAACCCTACCGAGGCACCTTTAACAGGATCATAACTCTCTGTGTGATGGCGCAGTGCAGGTCACATTTCATGGTTGCGGATTTTGCGTATACATTTAGTATATTATTAGCGTTGACAATCTTTTGATAAATACGCCTTGAGTAAGGAGGAATGCATTATACTTGTTAATATTAAACATTATATTAATTAAATTGTGGTTCTCGACAACAACATTCTTAACAGCTCATAATAAATTATAAAACTAATATTTACTGTTTACAAAACACCCGTTGCACCCATGAGTTGATGTTCGCATTATTGTTCTGAAGATCCCAAAAATGATCTCTTTTGTATAAATAAAGTGCAAAAAAATGTGTATAATTTCTCTTGCCTTGTTATTACATTACATGACATACATATAAATGCTATATGCTAAAAATCGAATCCAAAGGGAAAATATAATCAACGACGTATATCACAAATCACAATATCACAAATAATTCCTTATCTTTTTATGTCAATAATTTTATTGATTGATAGTAATAATCGCGCTCCAGGTGAAAAGTAAAAATACCTCCTTCCATTAAAATGCAGCTTATGAGAATTGAATTTTCATGTTGATCTTGTCTTGACCTTCTAATTAACAACGTGATACAAATAAGATATGATTGTATAAATTTCCATCAAGTGGAGCATTAATCTCTGACCCTTCAACAATATTATTATGACGTGATTAAGCATTAAAGGTATAAACTCATACCTCAAGAATGCATTAGCTTTAAAAATCGCTTATTCAAGCAACAAAACGTGAACTTTTTAAAGCTAATAATTAATTTAGCTATCCGTTACTGCATTAAATTATTTTGGGTCTATACATTTAAATCATTAGATCAAATTTAAAAAAATCTTAATTAAATAAAATCTCAATATGGCGATGTCAAACAACAACAATAAGGATTTTAAAGTCGTAAGTTACCATTCTTCGTTTAAATATTCTGATAATTAAACATAGAAATAATTCATTAATTATCAATTTAAATAATTAATTAGAACATATAATCCACTAATAGACCAATTACATCCTGGATAAATAATTATTAGTTAGTTCCCTGCACTGATTTTTGGTTTAATTTCTGATTAAATCCCCAAATATACAGATATACAATGAAAAGACCGGGACATTCTACGACGAAAATAACAATAAAATTGACATGGTTGCAAATAATGACGTAATATTGCCCACACCAGGATTACCACCATGGAGACTTCTGGGCGACGAGCCAGTGAAGCGCAAGTCCTCATTGGCTCATAGTACGACTGCCTCCATTTTAACTACAACAACGACCGGAACCCTGCAAAGGAGTATTTACAGTGGTCCCGTCAACTGTCAAACAAAATGTATCCGGATTTTATTTCTGACCTCCATCATCTCCCTGGCTGCTTTTCTGGTCTTTTATCCCCTCGCCAAATATGTGATTGAACAGAATGAAAATGCTAATCAGACGGAACCTATTAGTCCTGAAACTAATTATTAAATAAATTGCCAAGAATTGACAGCAATATAAAATTGTTATAATATGATGAGCCACCAGTTTGTAATAAATTTATTTTTATGATGATTATTATACACTTATACTATACAAGCATGTGTCAGCGCGCTTCGCGCGCTGACACATGTTTGGCTCCGAGCCTTCGTGGGTATATCTTGCCGCCTGGTCGCCCGCCTTCGTGGGTATATCTATTTATTACGGCGGGAATAGGGCATAAATATTTACGGCGGGAATATGGCACCACTAATTACGGCGGGAATATGCCACTATTATTTACGGCGGGAATAGGGCACTATTATTTATGGCGGGAATAGGGCACTATTATTTATGGCGGGAATAGGGCACTATTATTAACGGCGGGAATGAGGCATAAGTACATATTTACGGCGGGAATAGGGCACTATTTATTACGGCGGGAATATGGCACTATTTATTACGGCAGGAATAGGGCACTATTATTAACGGCGGGAATAGGACCCCAGCGTGACGGCGTGACGGACGTCACACCGGTTTTATAATAGAGGAGATTATTTACTATTAAATAATTTATTCATATAACTTATTATTGCTACTAATATAAATTTACAAATAATACCATATGCATATATTGTGATTTGTAATTTAATATCATTATGCAATATTGTAATAATTATAATTTTTAGTATTATTATTATTACTTTTTTGTAAATTAATATTGTTATATTATAATAACAGTTTATCTCCTATTGATTCACCAGACGCGTAGAAGAATAAATCACGCAAAAATGTAAAAAAAAAAAATCTGCACAATATTTATTTTTAATCAAAGTATACAATGAATTCGACCACACGCATCGTTATCGACGCATCGCGAATCGCGATGCACAAAGAGAACAAAGACCGATGTTAAAAAATGGAGCGAAATTTTTGCTTCCCGGCCGTCCCGGCTATTCAATTCTCCACGTGCAAAATTAATATAGAATAAATGAAGTTTTTAATGTCTCAGAGCTGTGGGAAAAGTATTAAATTCTTAATTGTATTAAATTAATGTTCTTCTAAAATAATTAACTAGATTGTTTGGCTTTACGGTGTTCTTATTCATTTTGGACGTAATTATTATGTATTAATACTTATATATTTACATTATTTATTAATTAAATTATTTATTTATTTAAATTATTTATTTAAATTATTTATTTATTTAAATTATTTATTTATTTAAATTATTTATTTATTTAAATTATTTATTTATTTAAATTATTTATTTAAATTATTTATTTATTTAAATTATTTATTTAAATTATTTATTTATTTAAATTATTTATTTATTAAAATTATTTATTTATTAAATTATTTATTTATTAAATTATTTATTAATTTATTATTATTTATTATTATTATTATTTATTTATTATTTATTATTATTGTACTTGGGGGAGAGCAGTCATATTTTTGTACTGACCAAGGAATAACATGTAAACAAAGCCATGAAATTGAAATTGAAAATTGTAGTTTACAAAATAGATTTCCATGACATCATCTTGATCTGAATGACAAAGATAAGCTGTGGATTTCCCCCCGAATTCCCCCCAAAATCATTGAAGTAAAGGCGATAATGGAAGTAGTTGCAGTATTTCAGAATTTGTCAAACAATGAAGTGTCAACCGTAATTAACGAATGGTTGGCGACGTGTTTAGCCACAACGGCGTACCATCCTTTGTTGTACAGCAGGACTTTGTTTATGGTTAATTTGATTATAATAATAATAAAATATATTTAATAATTAATAATATTGTGTTACTAATGATCCTGATTCTTTAATGTAATTATAGATTGGATACGAACCATTCTTACCTGAGGAAAGAATTTTGTTTGGATGGAAATGGCTCATGTTACCAAATACCCTCCAAAACTGTGAGTTTTGTATATTTTTAATAATTTAATATTTAATTATTGTATGTTGTTGTAATTTAGGATTATTATAACACTAATAAATAATTATAATTTGATAGTTTTTGTGTGATTTCTTCCTGAAAGTGAGCTACATCAAATCTGTTGACGGAATCTCTGGACTTTACCGAGGATTACTCCCCACGCTGTTCGCCAAAACTGTCTTCTTGGTCACTAATCGATTGTTGAAGGATTTGATTCCAAAACCCAAACCGGGGAAGGAAGATATAAAAGTATTTAACACTCTTGCGGGTCCCAAGTCCCGAGTAGCCAGTCTTAATTTCCATTTTAAAGGAACCTTGAGGGAGTTTTTGTTCTACATCGGCGGTATCATCGCCTCACATCCGTTCCGAGTTGTAGCTGTGAGGATGATGGCTCAGTTTGTGGGGAGGGAAACGAAATTTACGTAATTATAAATAATAATAGCTTTAATAATTATTATTATAAATAGATCAATTTACTTTAAATATTATTTCAAGTCATAGCAATATTAGCAATGTTGTATTAATATCAACATTTTTTCAACAATAATTTCCAGATCTACTTGTGAATCTTTAATGAGCATCTACAGGTCGGAAGGACTTTCAGGTAAAGTTGGTGTAGTAAAATTATGCATGTTCTGAGTAGACTAGTACCAGAACTTTTAATATTTTTGTAAATTGTGTATTTTTATGGCAGGACTATTCATCGGAATCGTTCCTGCTCTATTAGGAGCATTTATAAGTTTCTGGTCTTTCACATTGCTGGTTATGATAGGTCAATGGATGAAATTGAAGACGAAAGGTTGTGCTTTCACAATGTATTCTGACGTGGCAAAGGTGTGTGTTTCTAATTTGTTCAAGAAATTGCTGTTGCTAATGAACAAAGTTAATATTTGAAAAGTTTCTGACATCAATGCAACATGATCAACAAATATTTTGCTTCTCGTCCAGGGAGTCGCATTCTGGTTAGCACATCCCTTGGAAGTTGTTTCTTATACTGTGATTGTTAACAACTGTGGTTTGGAAGTTGGTGTGTATCCTCATGCTAACATTTATCCCGACTGGACGGCAGCGTTTCAAGATTTACAAGCTTGTGGACAGCTTTTTCGAGGGGCGAGGAACTTCGGACGAGTTTACTCCGGACCGTTTACGAAGAATGATAGACTGAACGGTTGTTGTACTCATTTTGGACCTGCTCACTTGCCGTCGATCAGGCAGTCGGGAGTTATGTCTTACAAACCATCCGAAAAGCTATTGAAATGGATTTTGCCCGCTCGGCTAATTTCGCGAGAATGTGAATAATAAGCGGGTGGCTATTTTTGTGCAAGAATGAATGCAAAAAGGTATTTTAATAATCTACTGATTGGTTCGGTTAGGTGGGATTAAACTAGAATACTTTATCAATTTCAAAAAGTATATAAAATTAACAACCGATTGTACTTAAATACTATGATAACAAATCAAAGTAGTTACTAAAAAATTAATTTAGCTATTAACTCTCCTACTCTACACTATAGTCGTGGCTACATGAAAACGTACAAAGAACTTATTGCACTTAATATTAAATAACATAATAATAATTAATAATAGTCATTGCAACGAATTTAATGGCATGGGTCAATCTTGTTACTAACACAAGTGCTTCATACTTGTCCATCTTCAAATTCATGCTTCTTCCTGTAAACAAAAACATTTGACAAGCATTAAAGCAAGTTTATTCAAGCGTGTTAATATTGATGAAGAAGTAACAAAGTAAATAATAAAGTACTTTTCCATCCAATGAATTCCTCGATCTTCCAAACATTTTATGTGACACCGTCTCCCAGTTTGGATTACAGCCATTGCCGTCTCCAGCACAAAAACATCATCTGGAGTTTTCATTATATTTCTGACGCAAGTCTGAGCCAGTTCGGGGATAAACAACATATAAGCAACATTTAGAAGCTGAATGTTGGTATTCACGTTGTCCAGCCAAACCCCGTCATCGCGGCCATGCAAGTATTCGTAAAATAATTTCATAGAATCTTTTGAAGCTTGGGGCACTTTTATTTCAACAGGCTCAAGTTTGGAAGAAATGTATTTCTCCTTTGTCAATAACTCCACCACGGGGCTGTACTCTACGCAAGAACAATTAGTTTGACTTTTTAATTTATTTTAAAATGATAATTAGGTTCATGTGTGTAAGACAATTTATTATTTACCGACAAGCAGGCGAGTGAAGATGATGTAGGATTCCAGACACTCTTTACCGAATTTAATCAACGTCCTCTCGTTGAAAACAGGCCCCGGCATTGTATTGGCATGGATCAAGTTCTCAAGTTTATTGGAAAATGATGTAGGAAATTCAAGATTTTCTCCCTTTGTTGCATTCGTCGGCCGCATGAAGGTGACGTCAATTTCCACATTAATAATCGTACTCGACATTGTCCCAATTTGTACGTCTCGATAAGAGTGATTCTTTCGGATTAAACATTGGTGTTCCTGTAATGCTTTCCATTCGATGAAATAATCTGATTTGAAGGTCGGGAAATGAAATCCTGAATATTTTGTATGGCTATCCGGGTTTAATGTGCAGGTCCCATCCATTGCGTCAATTTGAAAAGCTTAAAACGGATCAAATTAATAACCAAACAAACATTTCCACGAAGCATATTTCTTTCATAATACATTTTTTACGAAGTCATGCAATTCGCATTAAACAAACTAAGGAATAACTCTATAAACGATGATACACTTACTACTAGCGTGGACATGTAAATTCATGGAGTTTAGAAATCGTATTTGCAGAATACAAGTGCCGTAAGAAAAGCCAGAACCGAAATCCTGTCTAGGAAAGCACACTTGCAAACCAAAATTTAACGATTCATTCCGAAATAAAGTCACGCATCTGAAATAAAGTACACCAGACAATATAACCACCAAAACAACCTACGACAATTAGCTAGATAATTTTCATAATCATTAATAAATTTTTACATTGGTTCATATCGATGATCAAAGTCCACTTGGCAACTAAAAGTTCCGAAAAACATTTTACTTAAAGGATCACCTGTTAGCTCCACAACGTTGGTTGTCCGGAGCAACTGCAAATTCAAGAAAGATATACTTTAGTCACAGATAAGAGATTTTTTAAATCGGTTCCACACATTGCAGTTAGATTAGAGATTAGACACGGATACGGAACACAACAATCTTACCGCATATCGAAACGGTAAGATAGATTCATCACGGTTAATCTAAAAAGAAATATAGTTTTTCAGAATCCATGGAAAAGTCAACAACAGTAAGCATAACGAATTTTTACATAATACAAAGTTTCTGAAAAACCTTTTTGTAGTTTAGTAGAGCTACAGAATTTCCAACATCCTCCTCCCTTATTTCCTGGGTCGAATTACTTTCTTCATTGGATTTGGTTTCAACTTCAACTTCTACGGTACCATTTAAATTGCCTGAAATATACCTTAAATTTAATCAACCAAACCTTGAAATCCATATGTATAGACACATTTTGTAGCTCACCCTGCTTATTCGTTGCTACAGTTTCAAGCAAAATTTTCCCATTACGGATATCCGAGCTAGAATACCTACCATCACCATTACCACCACCACCCGAAGTTTGTTCCAGCTTGAGTTTGTTTCTCAGATCCTTGATCAATCTGTCTTTAAATTCTATATTCTTACTCAAACCGTCCACTTTACGACGCAATTCCTGCATCTCGGAAGAGTTTTCTTCGGACGATGAGGGTTGCTTTCGCGCTGCGCTTCCTGATACCGGAGGCATATTGCTTAAGGAATTGCACGAGGCTAAAGAATCCTGTGAGCTGTTTAATGTCTTCCTTCCAGCATCCGACTTGACCGCTATGCCTAAATCGTGAGCTTCCACTTCCGATCCTTTGATCTCCGATACTTCCTGGAGATTGATAACATCGGAATTTTATAAAAATACGTAAAACTTAATGAATAATAATCAACTAAATAAAATTGTTAAACATAAAATGAATACAACATTATTGGCTATCACCTTCCACAATCCCGATAAAACTGTTGCAGAAGCTGCCGTTGATAGGTTTGAGGATTTCTTCTCTGGAATCTTGATGACCTGCACTTGAAAGCGCTCTTTCCCACTGGGTAGCTGCACTCCTGGTCCCTGGACTTGAGATTTCACCGTCACCTTGACAACACTCGCTGAAGAATTGAGGAATCCAATCACAGGATAAGCTTGGAATGTCTTGAATGCATTCGTTTTTATCTGCAAATGAAATAATAATAAATTACAAAATCATGAACTATTATTGCTCGCAATAAATGCCCATGGTAACTGTTAGTTTTACATAATATTGTTACCAGCCACAGCGGCTATGTATACCTTGAATAGAATATCGACATCGCTGATATTTTTAATTTCGAACGAACCCCAAAATTCTCCACGCGAATTTTTCTTTAAACCGAATTTACCACTTGATGGGACTATTTCGGCAAGATTTTGCTTCAACGACGGGGTTTTTACTGCAGTATCAGAGTCTCTAACTAAAGCGTCGCCTGTAAATAAAACCATAAAAAATACAATTCATTAATTATCTATTAAATATAATATAAAATATGCTTTTAAATTATTTATTTAATGTTTTAAAATTATGTTCTATTAATGTAAACAATTTTTAAACAATTAAAACATATTTTGAAGATATTTGCTTTACTTTTTTTCTATATTATTTGTTTTAATAAATAATTTTAATTATTTTTGTTAATTTCCTAAAGTAATTTTTAAATTAATTCTTTTTATTCTTATCTTCTTGTATAATAATTATTATTAAATTACCTGTCCTATTGCTATCTTCACCCGAAATTAAGAGCAAGAGCTCAGATCCAGTCCCCAATCCTTCACCTCTGAATTCCTCCTTCATTTGTTCCGAAATAGTCAAATTAATGTAGATTAGCTAATGACCTTGAATGTCCCAAGAGCCCCCCTACGCAATATAATGCGTATAAATATGTTTATGTAATTTTTTTTATTTCTAAAAATAAAAAAATATAAGTACATGGAATTTTTTTTTATTATTCCTAAAATACTTTACAGCGCCATTATTTTAACTTGAACGAATGTTTTATTTTGTATTTGAACAACTTGTGAACTGTAATTTGGGAATTAAATCCGGAATAGATGGCTCTGAAGTTAACATATTTTGTACTATGTCAACATAACTATTAATAAGCAAATTAATTAAATTAAATGCGCCTGCGCTAATTTAATAATAAATTATTTAATTATGTAGTATAATACGTACATTTATATTGTACTTTGGATGTGAAGCTATTTAATATGATTTATTAAAATTAATTGATTTAAAAATATTATTATTATTATTTGCAAATATTATTATTCATTATTCAAAATATTAATTTATTTAAAAAACCAATGCAAATTTCAACTTGCAATTTCTAAAAATATACTCCAGATAAGTATACTAAATAAAAAATTATCTCCTCAGAAAAGCACGCAGGTATACTTGTCATGACATGGTGTGTCAAAATTTAATAATAATGAATATGCATTTGATTGACGTTACGTATTATTTCTCACGTTTAGAACTGAATTAACACTTTTTTAATAATGCACAAAAAAAACTATAATGTTGTCGTAAAAGCTAAATAAAGACATTGTTTAAGTTTAACTGTTGTTAGTATATTTTTTATTGGTGTTTGCAATACATGATATAATCAAAACTCAAAACGTTGTTTGCTTGAATTTTAAACCAGGAGGGGGTAACATGAAACTCTTTCCCACAGGGGAAATATCAATTTGCAACGAATATAGACTTAGAAATAGTATTACATTAATTTAGGCGCTTTTCTCGTTGGTGAATACAACCGTTTGTTCGCAGCAATCCATTCGGACGTTGTTTAATGTGGAATCATCGGAATCTGGAAAGCAATAAAAGATAATTAAATTAATAAAAAATAACTGAACAAATGTAACATTCATCATAAAAATAAATATACAAAATATTACAAAATAAATACAAAATATTACAAAATAAATACAAAATATTACAAAATAAATACAAAATATTAC
>JAQGAK010000799.1:0-52158 GCA_034696945.1 Lipothrix lubbocki | reverse complement strand
TGCCTTATACAAGGTGTATGCTTATATGTAGTGTACATACTATTTAGTAATGTACGCTGCATAAGTCTCTCACTACTCTGATACTACTAACTGGTCTATAGAGGAAAAATCCGCGGAAGAATACATATCGTTACGGTTGTTTCTTTTAGCATCTGGATCAAGTTGGGTGTGTATGCATGAGAGTGTGAGCTCATTTGTTGTGTGTGTATGTGTGTGTGTGTGAACGTGTGTGTGTAAGTTTGAGAGCCATACGATGCTTGCTTGCTTGCTTGAATAGCTATAGCGTTTCGACAAGACGATATGATGACGAGTTGTGTTTCTGCAAATCAGTGGAAATCTTGGCGTTCTACAATCTTTTCGAGTCATCATCAGATGGTTGGTTTTCAGCTGAAACTCCCCATCTTTTAACTTAGTTCTTTGTCTTGGTTTTAGCCCATCTCACTCACTATCTCACTCTTTCCACTGTGTCCGCCAAAACTGACGCATCTCTCGCTTCACTTCATCTCCAGTGTTTTAGGAATAACAGTACAAAATTTCCATACACAGTGGTTTCCCTTACATATCCGTTCCTTCGCTCACAGTACATATTCTACTACTTACTACATACTCTATTACATCAGTCATTCAAGAGTCTTGATTTTTATCCGGTCGAGTTGAGAAAAAGAGAAGTTAATTCGGAGATAAGTACGTAGTGGATTTACATAATTAGGCTCCGATTGTATTATGCGGATGGAAAATATTCTTGGGAATGGAAACGTGTGTACACAGATTTTTATTCACATTATTTAGCATCATCTCCTTTCTGTTATGCTTCCTTTTCGTCACTGTGGATCATAATTTTACGGTTGACGGCACTACCATCGGAAGTGATTACATTAGTGAACTGTGACTTTTCCGAGTTGTAGTTGTAACTTCTGTTAACGCTAAATTCTCGGTATCTTGAGTTGACTTACTTCCTTCCGCACTACTTCTTGTCCTTTGAAAAAACTTGCGTCTTCTTTTCATTCTTATATATCGACACGCATCAATATAATTGGAAAGACAAATCTAACGTAAGAAAGAATTCTTTGACAGTGCAAAAGTTATTTACATATATATATATATATATCTATGCTGTTGCTTATAAACAAATTAATTGATAATTCCTAGTAGTGAAGGAAATTGGAATGAAGCAGAAAAAATTAAGATCGGATTATTAACAGAGACTTGTTGCCGAATGTTAAGTTTCTTACCAGGAGAGTAGTGCCGTGTTTTGAATCATCCTCAGAACTGGTAGTACACTTATAGGAAGCTGTTGGTTGAACGGCTATAGACGACGTGACGGTGAAGTTTGATTGTGGATTTCTGGCAGGGACGAGAAGAGGGAAGTTAAAGAAATGTGTAAATATCAAGTGTGTAAGAAGTGGCTGTCTTTAAGTCAACGGTATTGATCTGCCGCCGTGGTACAACTGTTGATTCAATACTCGTAGACATTTGGGAGGTTGTTGGAATGTGCCCTCTTCTTTTCCTATGCTTCTTCCGCTCCCACTCTTCCGTCAGAGTCATTTAGTCGAGGATGAATGCGACGGTGGGGAGAGGTTTCATTCGATTTTGAATTTCCCATTTGTTATTATTGAAAACTTTCCAGTCAGTTTCTGTTGGGAGAGCGAGTTGATGTGTAATTCGAGTTGATATGTTTAGCAGAATGGAAGCCGGCTCTTCAATTGCCAAACTTTTCTCCTGGTGCGTCCTCTTCTTTGGTTTTGGAAGTTTCTTCTTCAGATACTTTCTCGGATTTTCCCCAAAATCTTACTCTACTTGAATTGTGTACTACTTTAAAAGGCCTCTCCCTTCTCGTCGTACACACTTAGAAACAGCTATTTTAGTTACGTTGTTCGAGCATCTACCTATTAATTACTTATAGTACCTTCCCATTCAATAAATCAAGTATATTCAAATATTTTTCAAGTAAATAATTTAAGTAACGAGCCTATACATGTTTATTAAATAGTTCAAGTTTATTCTCCGTGAGTTTCTCCCATATTCTTATAAATTCCAGTATCATCCTATTAATTACCCGTGTATTCCCGGCTAACCATGGGGGTGATGCATTTGTGGAACGTTATGTTACCAATTAAATTTAAAAGCAACAGTAGAAAACTTTATGAAGACAGACCACTGAGCTCTTTCATGTAATTGTACCTGGTAGTTCTAAGTGTAGTGAACCGTTAATAAAAATTTGTGTGAGACTCTTTGGTGTATTTTGGTAATAGGATTAAAGTCAAGTGATCCATTAAGGATTCATTGAGAACGACTTCATTAAGAACCTTCTGGGTGACGATACAAATATTACGTGTATATATAGCGGTAGTGCAGCGACATGACGGGAGTAATCATTGCTGGCTCTTGCTCTATACCTGAGTGCATGGTGCAGCAAGGTCTAAGATCGACGAGAGAATTGTGAGTTTATTGAAGAATTCAAATGCATAAAAGTTGTTTTGTTTCGTTATTGTGAGGAAATTTCTTTGTTTTTATTATTATTGTCAAGTGATTTTCTCGTTTAATTTCAAAATCATATCCATGCACTCTTGAGTTACACACGTCTTTACGCTTCTATATGAATTGCATTAGATACACCAAAGGCACAGGAACAGCCGGAACTGCTCACTGGTAAGTCTTAACAAGTATGAGGAAAGTCATTGGAACATTACGGCCTATGTGATAAGACTGGTAACAGTTGTTGCTCAAAAACAACTTTTATTCCTTTCATTTCTCTCTCTCTCTCTTCATCTGTTTATATTTACTGTTACTCATAAATCATCAGATTTACAGGTTCATCTTGTTTTCAAAAGAAAGATCTATCTTTATTGTTTTATTTTTCTGTCTTACTATACCTCGCAAAAAGTTTTTTTTGAATACATGGTGACAGAACTCAATCATATAGTCTATGCATTATCTAGTAATTTTTTGGTCTCATGACCTGTAGCGTTCTCGAAATAATAGTCAAAGACTGTTCTATCGTAGCCGGTATTGGCATGGAACTCACTTAGTTGTCATTTAAATTAATACTATTGGAAGAAATGCAATCTGCAAACAACCTTTTACCAACTTTAATTTTGTATTGAATTACATGTAGATTATTAAGAAGGCTCTAAAAACTACCTCTCCATATGTTGAAACCAAGTAATAGGAAATTCAAAACCGAGCGCAGCTTGACAACAACAAGTATCATACGATGACTCCCACACTACTACTTGAACTTGAAGCATCGTTTTTGTTTACTGCCCTACACTTTTCCTACATATCTGTAAAATAATAATAACTAAGCGATTTTGCAAAAAACGCCAAAACATGATGTAACTGATGGAAGCTGATTACCGAGAAAAATGTGATCTGAGCTTTGATTTTTAAAGAAAATCATCTAATTTACAATTGAGTAAAGATCTTGCTGTACTGATTTACGAAGTTTACCCAGGATTTTATTACTGATTTGGAAAGATGACTATGACAGTCATCTTTCCTATTACATCAGATACAGAAAGTATCCAGTACAGCTGCCGTAATTTGGTAAGGCTGTGCAATCTGAAATAAAATCTGCACATTATACATATGTAGCATGCTCTGCTAAGTGCATTGATGGAACTCAGTATTTTACAAGTATTATTTGTGAGTATCATTCTAGGATATCTCATTTGCTCTGTCGTTGTCGTTGGCAATCAACATAGCTTGACGATTATACAATAAGCGCTTACAACTCTGCCATTTATGGCTTGTGTGCTGAAATTTGAGCAACTGCTTCAATAGTGCTGCCGTAAATGAAAAGAAGAAGAGTTTTAATCAAAACTCGTAGTATATCAAATTTATTTATAAAATGGGGTTAAATGTACACAACAGCACATGCAATTCATATAAATGTTTCTAATAATTGTTTATTTTTTCGAATTTTGAACGATAATGCATAGAAATCGTCACAAGCAATGTGTTAAAGAAAAGAGAAATAATTGCTTTATAATAATACTAATCTAGTCATACATTTCTCACTTGACTGGTTCTCTAGCGTTCAATATCACACTATTTGATTAGAAGGTTGGTAGTACATACATGTGCTTTCGGGCAAGTGTTAATTAATGGGTGATATATAAGCGAGGAAAGAAGAAGCAATAAGGAAAGTTTTGTGAAAACCATGGAGTTGAGTACAAGCGGGATGTTGTCTGGGGTATCGCCGGGTATAAATTTATGGCAATACTTTGTCAAGGCACGAGTCTTCTATATACTTTTGATGAATTATTATTGTGTCCCGTTATTGACTCACTCTTGATAACGTCCATCACTTCTCGGAGCGACCCAATTGTAACTGTGCTTATCTGGACCAGGACCAGGAAATTTATTGGTTAAAAGCTAATGTACGAGTGCAAAGTGTTGTGCAACAACCTTCAAATCATTTTGTTTTAGAAATTATTATATTCCTAAGTCATACTACTGTAAAGTTGGCATCATTCAGTTACGTGCGACCATTATTTTGCTTAATTATGGGGCAGGTTGAGTCAGGGGGCGCAAAAGACCCCGGGACTTTAATCATACAAAAATTCATCGGTCCAAGATACTCTTTTATTAGTTCTACGCAATTTACTATCACTAAATTTTTGAAATTAATGGCAATCCCATTTTTAGGTTCCAAAATTGGCTATACTAAACTCTAGATTTCCCACACGAGATGGTGAGGTGATCGTCTTGTGTACGTACATGTTAGTATACACAAACTCAATAGCCCACGCAACCTGGCAAATTAAAGGCAAAACGAGAGCCTGTTTGACTTATGGTTGAAAGAAAAATGAAATTGAGTACGAGAAGAAAGCCCAAAAAATAATTACTATGGAACAATGATTTTCACCAATGTCGATCCAATTTTAATGTCCGATGCATGTCAATAGGCGAGGAAGAAAGACATGTAATTACAATTCGTTCACTTTCTTTCTCGTTTATCCCTATAATTAAACTTGCATATTATGGCACATAGCATTTGTGTTCGTGGAAATCACGAGTTGTGAATAATTATTTTGAAAGTGGAGGTCTGCCTATCTATATTTAAGTCACTTTTGTTTTCAAAGCGCACCTATATATTGTTCAATCTTTGCAATTACACTTTGTTCAGCTCCATCTATCAATATCATTTTGGTTCCTTGATTACTCCTTGAATGTAAACGTACTGTCAGGCAAAGGTGAATGTTGCAAATAATTGAATTTCACAAACATAATGGATATTTAATTGTTAACCAGCACCGTGCATTAATATCATCACAAATGGCTATTTTTGTTTGTTGTAGTTATATTAACCATATAGATTTCAATATAGAATTATTTCTGCGTTAAATTCTAGACTCTAAATTTAGAGTATATTTATATAGCGAATTGTGGTAATATATATAAACACATGCACAGTGTGAAGTACGTGTATGTATGTATCTACTTTGTTATCAAAGAAGAGTGCTTGATCATGTTGGAATCATCTTAGCGCTCGGGTCCAATGCCTTTTACTCCCGCTACAGTTCTGCTGCAATAAAGTAAACGAATATTTTTAGCAAGTCTTGAAAGTGGAGATAATGGCGGTAAAGCCCATTTGTAGCGGGCTACATTATCCTTGTCGTGAATCAAGTTACCTGCTACTGCTTAGTTAGTGTATCTAGGTATATCTAGTACATATGACCAATTACTTGTACGAATGATCAGCTCCACTCCGTACTGGTGTTATTTGAACGGTTAGTATAAACTTGTGTTCTCTGCCGTGTATAATTATGTACAAGCTCCTCGGCCCGAATAATCAAGGCTTGCTCTAAATAAAGCACACATAAAACCTTGCGCTCAGCTCTGTCTCAATCAAATTGTACATTGATTGAAATTTTTTTCATTCTTGTCTCCGCACACTTAGTACGAATATATAATTATACAAAATGTGTCGTTGTACCGAACAAACCTATAATTTGTTCAGCAATAAAATCACTATGTATAAGTATAAAAGTCTATAAGGAGCTGTTGCTATGCCCAAATTCCTAATCCTAAAAGTTATCTATGTATACCTATTAAAACAAATGTACTATACCTATAACTCACTTTTAAATAAGCACCATTAGATTGGGCTATAAATAAAATTAGCACCATTTTCAGCTTAAACTTATCCAGAATAAGTCTAATGGAGACTTAAATATGTAGTGTTTAATCCTGTCTAAAAAGTATTAACTGAAAGAACTTGTTTCACCCGAAGGGAATGCGTTGGCTCCTGGAGAAAATTCATTACTAAACTGGATAAATACAATCTGAAAAAGAGAGATGAACTTTTCTACGGAGAAATCTTTGGTATGTATATATATATATATACAAGGAAATGGACGTCTAGGAACAGGAGTAAGTAAGCCTCTCATACCTCTGTGAACGTTTATAAAATCCATTCTAAATAAATTACAGTGGAAGTAACTCGCAGATTCCATGCACCTCATGAATCAAACCTTCATACATTAATTAATGAATCGGTTGGTGAAGCTGAAGGAGCTATAGCGGATTAGATATTCATTCTCTTTTGTGTTCCTAACTGGCTCAGTAGGAAATTTTACTCATATATGAGTTATTATGCATTGCATGAATCATTGTAGGCATAAGGTTTTATTATTATGTAGGAATTTACTTCGTAGAAATTTATACGCCCGTATGTTTGTATACTATAGAACCTACTTATAAAACTTAAATATATACATATGGAAAATTTAAAGTTTGTAGAATTATGTTTGTGGTGTAGGAGTCTAAATGTTGGTAACAAGGAATGCAATAATATTCGGTGTAAAAAATTAAAACGAACCTTTATGGCATTTAAATAGTTTCTCCTGAAGCCACGGCATGAAATGGTTTGGTGTAGCTGGCAAACCTTTCCGACTGATTGAAATTGTGGTTATCCCGTTCTTTAATGTTCAAAGTCTTGTGGCGGGCAAGGAATAATTTCCTCAAAGTGGAAATGCGTAGCTGTCCTTCTTATAACACTTGATGTAAAAGGTGTTTTAGGGAAGAACCTATATATACATTATATCTTTGGAACTGCAAAAGTTACATGTAGAATATCGAATTAAATCTTAGCAAATTGTATCAATGAAATCTGTATTTTATGTTGAAATTTCGGCGCCAAAGGAAATACCCAGACGTAATTTAATGACTTTTAAGTGTTAACGTTTACATACAGTCATGCATTTCCAAAGATACGTTCATTAGACATAGTTTGATGTAAGTAATCATTGTGCTATTTACTAATTCCAGTGATCTTACGATGTAGTAGTTCAGGTGATCTTAAAATTTGTAGTTCGTTTTTATACTAAAATCTTTGGAGAAAGAAGAAAATAATAAGAAAATTAAGTTTGTAATTAAGCTTAACCACCACGGCAATTTAATTGAATATTTTAAATAAAAGTAAACGTCTAAGTGTACTCATCGTAAGAAATGGTAGAATGAACAAACCAGTCAATAAGTTCCTGCTAATAGTAACCCAGTGTTGGCATGAATGTCAGAGGTTGCAAAAAGTGCCTAATTATGCATGAAAAGCGGTTTAATGAATCTAATACCCATATGTACTCACCTTGAGTACCATTCTGATTTAAGTGTTAATGGAACTCTGGTAGTTTTGTCATTACTGTACAATTCGAAAGCTCCATCCCATTTAGATTTCCTTCTCTAAAGCAGACGGAACAATACGAAATTGTCGTCGTAAGGAATGTGGGCTATTACGTCTTTTTAAGCCTTGAGCCTCTGCGTTTATTACATACAATTTGAACTTATCTTCAGAATGTTACATCAGACATGAATATAAAACACGGGAATGATTTGGGGTCTGGAAAGAGAAAATTTTCTATAAATGGGGGCGCAGCTTCAGAGGTTAATTGACTACGGGATTCTGGTGATCACAACTCTGTCTTAATTCAGCACTTTTTCAGCGGGCAATCCTGTTGGATTTTACTTACAGTACTTTCCACCTTCAATTCGTCTGGAAACTACAGCATTCCAGCTTGTAATCCTTCTGGATTCAAATTACATCATTTTTCATCTTGCAACATTCTTGATTCGACTTACAGCATTGTATGAAGTGCAATCCAAGATTCAGTTTACTATATTTTATACCTTTCAAACTTTGTGCATAACCTTTGGATTGAGCCTATACTCAAACCTTGTGAATTCCAGTTATTCTCAAACCTCTGACTTATTCTCCCACCTTCTAAACTTTACAAACCTTCTGGATTCACCTTACAGTATTTTCTCTTGTAATCCTTTAGGATTCATCTTATAAGCCTATCTTGCAAACTGTCTCGGAATAGCTTTCCATACCTTTCGTGACGGTGCAATTGAGGGATTTTGCCTGCTCAGACAGACAATGATGTATTGCCGGGTATCATTTAATTACCTTAGCAATTTGATCTCTCAGAAGATAAATTTATTGTCGTGGTGACCTTAAAGCAAAATAGGATTTGTGTATAAAATGACAACGAACTACACTGAACTAAGAAAAAAACTTTCCATTGTGCTGAATATAACTAACTACACTATGTACTAACTTATGTAGGTTATACACATTGTATTTAGTCTATAGATATATAAAGTTTGACTTTATATATTTATTTGTTTAACATTCCACTTATACGTAATAGATACATTTAACATACATTGTGTACCAATTAAGGGTATGCACGGTATGGAAGAATACAGGAAAGCAACATGGACATGAACATGGTATGTACAAATATGCGGAGAGTAAATTGTTTACAGTGGAAGAAGTGCCAGCGCTATGTACACAGTAGTAGTAAGTAGTAGGGGTATGTATAGCAGCAGTCGTCGACATGGTGTATGTAGGAGAGAAAAATCTAAAATCTCACCCCGCACAAAATCTCGAAGAAAGTGACGCATTGCGTCGCTCTACTGAACATATACTTATGTGCCCACATGCATGTATGCAGGATCAAAAGGTTCTTCCATATACTAAAATATCTACTAGTTGGATTCCTTCCTCGTATCCTTTATTGTAGTTTAATATATCAAATAATCCACGTTTATAATCAGACCAAAGCTTTCTTAAAACATTAACAAGGGTTCATACGCTCCGTCAATGTCCTTCAGGAACATAACCTGAACCGAAATCTAGGGCCCTAGTTGTTGGCATACGGGAGATTTTATAGTGGAGATTGTTGAATCTAATATAAACAAGAGCACAATATAATGAATTTTGAACTCACGTTGAAGAAACTGGCCTACAAAAACCAAAACTTTGGACGTTATGTACGCAAAATGCTGGCTGTAATATTATAACTACCCATATTCCAATTGAAAGCCAGGTAAACAACATAGACAGAAATGTACACGAAAGCAGTCATGCTTCAAGTTTTTGGTTGTGTAACATGCAAATTGCATGATTCACAAGTCGGTGGGACGTGAAGCAGGAGATTTGGCTTGCAAATATAAAAATTGCTAATATTCAACAAATGAAGTACATATTTTTAAAATGAACAAAATATATTGTTAAAAATATTTAAATGCTCCATATGACCGTCTCCTTCTCATTCTTTGTGCTCACTGCCCACATTGCGTGATTGCTTTTCATATTGGAAGAAAGCCGTTTTATACTAAATCAACTTTTGTACAACATATCGACGAGTCTATACTGTATGCATCTTATTACGAGTACAGAACATACATCTGTACATGTTATAATTATTATATTTACTATTTATATATTACCTACATATGTTGTATTTTGCACAGTGATTGTAGAAGAGCTATGTATTAGCTACAAAGTAACAAAGAAAACCTTGAATGGGTTTGTTGTGTGTTCGTTGCAAACACAAGTTTTTACTAAGTCGAGAAAAAGATGCATAAGCATATGCGTTTCCATTCCAGAATTTCATTATGTTAACAGCATTCGGAAATACATGTAAGGGAACGGCCTGGCGGATTGAGATGGAGGGGCGGTAAATATATTTTGAAAGCTCACTGCTCCTTTTCTTCTTATTACATGCGCTAGTAGACAGACAGGTCAAGGTTTATGGTATTTTTTAGCTAACATAATTTATACTAATGGCTTGCAAATTCGATTTTGAGACTGGATGTTTAGTTCCGTAAACATGGACAGTAAGTTTGTTGTAGTTTTAATCGCCAATGTCCATCTTGTGGTATAAGAGAGGTATGGGCTACTCTTGTAGTCTTGTATAATGAAATTGAATACAAACTGCAATAACTGTATCAAGCATGTTCGGTTTAAGCTAATTATTAAAGCCTGATTATGTTATGATATATGTAAAAGTATATTACATTATACAACATATGCAACATAAATAATGTTACAGCCTAGAGTTGACATTGGGCGCGTTGCTTTCGAGGATCTTAAAGCAAGTTTACATCTATGTCCATAGTCCATACAGAACTTGCCTGGTATCCTGAAAATTCTTGCGCTTCATAACGCGCCCATTATAATGCAACTGACATGATAATAAAGTCGATGCTATACATACAAAATAAACGTATAACATGGTTGTCAACCCTAGATTCGCTCTCCTGTCGTTTGTCTGTTGAACTCCTTTCGTTGTAGAACATACAGAATGCAATGAAGCTGTACTAATTTTTGCGGTAATACAGATAATATTTACCGGGTGTATAATTATGTGCGTGCATCATAGTTATGCGGACACCCGTTGCAAGTATCAACAAGCAGTCCGTTCATAGAGCACTAATGATCGTACCTATGTCAACTGGCACAGTCCCAGATCTCATCGAACCCCACGTTACTCAAAGAATCTCCACAGCAGCATGCCTTGTCGCCATGAATCAAATAAGTAGGCTCCTATTCAGACCCGAGCTACTAGAAAATCCAGCCTGGAACTCTGTTTACATGCAGTCCATTAGCCAAAGAAGCAAGTGTGATTAATAAAAGTAACCAGAGATCGTTTGAAGGAAGTCTAGCGTTCTAGAATAAGTTTGGAGTATGATTATCTATGCTTAAAACGCCGCAGTACTATTCCGTCTGAAGATTTTGCAGTCAAGCCAACTATTCTATCATCTGAGATTGATAGAACGGAAGGATTTAGATACTTTATTGTCATTCTTTGCCTGTAAATGAACAACGATGGTATTCGGAATCAAGCTGGCGCTCCGAGAACTTGTGAATTAAATATTAATTTTTTATTGAGCCATGAAAGCCAAGTTAAAATAATGGACACTTAAGATATTTTTTGTCCGTAATGGTTCTTTGCTCTGGTACATTTTGAGATTAAATTATTTTAGTACATGCCTGGGGTTGTGATGACGATTTTGCATTGAAGTTGCTTATAGGGTATGCATAGTGCATAGAGAAGGTTTTATTGCGAAATAGTTGATTTGGTTCCACAAAGCCTAAAGTACTTTTGAAAAAATGAAATTCCAAGTTAGTATTTTGATATAAATCAACAACTGTGAACTAATCTAGCTTGAATTTCATCCGTGTGCCCCAAGGCGTCATCAAATAATTCTGTGCAATCGTTAATGGCTTTGATCAAGTTAGTAAGTCTTGGTGGATAATTACTTTAGGGACATCAAACCATTAGAAAATTACTGACTAAGCTGGATGATGATTCAGGGAAATGGTAATGAACCGTTTAGGAAGATCCACGTTGTAGTTGATTATTTTCAAGAGATGTACTCTTATGTATATGAGATTAATATTCATGCGGATTTGCTTTCATTTCATAATGGGATGTGGAGCTTATATATGCGTGGTTATTGTGACTGCAATTTTTGGCTCGTTCCTCGCACAAATCACTTTGTGTTATTGATATGATCCTCTCTGCACCATATTCTTGACAAGGAATAGATATTTGCGCTTCTTCCTCTTCGTTACATATTATACTGAAAATTGATGTGGACCGTGAAAAGGAATTTCACTGAATCCTGTTGTTTCCTTTATCCTATTTTATCTGCGTCTAGTAGTAGAGTTTTTGGTGCCTGCATTATGTAGATTAGGTATATATAAGTATATATTCAGAAAATAGGGAGGAGAGGACCCCGGAGAAAATGCTTCAGATTCATTACTATCTCATGTAAAGTGCAGTAATATATTTACAAAATATTTCCAAGCTCGAAGGGATAGAGAGGACCGCCGACTTAGTGACGCCTCGCTAATTTTCCTTATATTATCTTGCAATGAGGCTCGTCGCGTGGAAAGACAAGAATATAGAAAAAATAAAAAATAACTGTAATGAAAAAATTCTTAGCGATGTGGTTGAAAACTATCATAAATGCATAATACACTATAAACTATGTTATTATAATAATATAATGTGTATAACCTTAGAGCTTAAAGAAATGAAAATTGTATAACAGGGAAAGCACAATCTTCCAAGGGAAAATAAGTATAATAACTACAAATATAATATTGCAAGAATGATAGACATTTATGAGCTGATACTGCCAACGCCTGATTATCAGCTTCTTCACAATATTTCTACTATATATAGATACACAAAACAGACTACTGCGGTAAGGTATGTCCGACCTTATGTATACAAGCGTGAAGCAAATTTACTTACTTATATACACTAGCTATATCTTCAGCTCAGTTGTATGTATTTCAGGTATGTTCTGTATAGTCAGGTTCACTCACACGTGCACATACGAGTGTAAGCTGCAAAGCCGGAGGTAAATGTTCATGGATACAACCTAAAACATCCATCAACATACATGTTATGTAAGTCAAACATGGGAGAATAGCTAGAAAGGAACCTGTCTACTGCATTGCTACACCAGTCCCTTCAAACCAAATACATGGCTGTTTTCTCCCTTCCGCCGTACATGCAGTCACATTTATGGATGTACACCCTGTTTACTTTCATTCATTGGGCCTGACATTGCAATTATAAGGATAACACTGCTATACTATATAATACCTACTTACAATTAGTACTCACAATATAATGAATCATACTGGCAGGCTTCCCTATAAACACCAGAGCGGGAACCGTGTTTACATATAAACTGATCCAGTATGTATGCCCCTACAGAATTGGTTCAGCGTGTGTGTGTGTGTGTCTACATGAACTGATCCCGATATATCAGTAGGTACGTGCAAATAGTGATTAATGCCATTATTATATGAACGAACTAATATTAGTATTTCAAGTTTAGACACTGACATTAGTCCCTGAAATATAAACCGCACTCACAATGTTGTTTCAAGCCTAGACAAACATTAGGCATGACATACACATAATATCTGAGTATTCCAAGCTTACAAATAAAAACTGATCCATTTCATGATTCATGATAATACGAGCTTATGTGTCTCATGTCTTTACATGAGCTTCATTGTGCTCATGTATTTCATTTCAATAGCTCTTTCTTACCACTCAAAAGCATATGACCTCCTTTGTTCGCGAAAACACACAACGAGAGAGAAACCTTCAAAAGAGTAGCAAAAATGTAGAAAATTAATAGCAAAGTGTATTAAGACGAGATATTGGCAGCAAGAGTTTAAATCTTGCAAGCACAAAACAGCAGTGTATGCATGTAGCTTCACGAGTGATTTTGTATCTCACGGTGCATACCTGATGGTATCTTACAGTCATGATCACTTTATGCTCTTATCTTGGGAGAAAATTTCATTACTTCTCCCTTTAGAAAAAAATATTCTTCTTCCCCTTTTTCTGATTATGTTTCATTCAACGTAGCTATTCCGTTATTTTCCTCAATTCGTGCAAAGCCTTTCTGTCCAATGCGCGAAAAACGTTTCTTCCTCAGAGCTAGAGAGAAGCAGGGTTTGGGAAATACAAGAATCTGGGCCTGTAGTAAAAATCATACAAGCTTATGAATTATCCAATGATGGGATGGAGAAGAGAGTTGGAGAGTGTGGAGAGAAGGTGAGCGGGAATAAGAGTCCCGGGAAAAAGAAAACGATGTGAATGAATAAGAGATAAGACAGTTGAAATCCGAACATGCGATGACGGCTTAAGTAAACCCAAGAGTGTGTGCAAATTGTGAGCTAAAATTTTTACACCCTTAGCCCCAAAGTGAACTAGTATAGTCTGGGAGTTGTGTTCTACATACAAATAATTCTTCGAGTATTGTATAATTCTAGAGAAGAAACAACACAGGCATGTCTTCACCTCTGTTTAAAATGAATTTCTTGCAGCAGCAAACTCGAGGCTGAATTGATAAGAAGTATAGATTTTTCAAAATATTTTTACTCTTGAGAAGTTTAAGGGTCATTTTTTTTAAACAAAATTTGGGCATGTGGCAATTCAAGCCATCACAATCAACTGAATTCAAAGTACACATTCCAAGACCATTGATAGCAAAAGGTATATTTCTGCAAATACGGGCACATCATATTTTTTTTACTTTCATAAGATTTATAGTTGAAATTTTAAAACTTCTCTGAAGGGGTTTCTAGAAAGTCTGAACATCCATAAAGCTTTTAAAAAGCCGCGTCTGGAAAAAACATTTTCCCTTAATAACAAGAGATTTTAATGAGATGTGAAAATGACACCTGAAAGTTTTTCAGAGTTGACAGGTTAGAATTGATTTTTCAGGAGATGAATTATTCGGTGATGCAAATAAGTTGGGAGTCCCTAAAGGTTAAAGGAGAGAAACATGTCATAAGTTGTTGCATAGTCAAGAGTGTCGGAATGAGTGTGGAATGTAAGTAACTTTCGTTTTCTTTCTGCCGATTACCACAATTCACATTGAGATGCAGTAGTGGCGGCATGTGGAGCGATGTGATGTGATGCCAATGCTGATGCCGATGCGGTGTGGAAAAGCTGCGCAAAAGCCGGCCAAAAGTCCATAGTCATTGCATTGTATTAACTATACACTCCAGAACCGGTTTTTTCTCTCTCTCCCTTTTTCGGCCCTTTTCCTCCTTTCTCTCCGTTTTTGGCTCATGTTGTTACTCACACACTCACTTTCAAACACACTAGCACACACTTACATGTTTCCACGACGAGCAAGTCGACGATAAAAGACCGTTTCGTCGCTCCCTGGTATATCTACCAGTTTTCTACACCTCGTTGACGACATATCGGACATGGCCATGCATATATTAATATACTTCATGCATACTAGTTCACATAGCTAAAATTCTTGGAGAGTCAGATCCCTAATACACAAATATACATACGCTAATACACTCATACTTATACACCTAATACACTCATGTTCATTCTACCACAGTTATACTAACAACCCTAACACACAGCTATCACTCTAATGCACTTATGCTTATCACCCTAATACAGTCATAGCTATCATTTTACTAACCTTATACGTATAACACACCCTTATATCTGCAGCTGTAATACCGATATCTGCAACCCCAGTGCACTTATATTTACCAACTTTATATAATAGTTGGAAACCGTCTACACCTATACCTACAATTTTAATATCCTAATAGTAAGAACCTGTATATACTTACATCTACAACCTTTAATATACTAATACACACAACATTAATATATAAACACACAAAACCCTAATGCATTAATAGCCATAGTGCAAATATACTCCCACTTATCCTAATAACACTATTTTACACCGTCTATATATAATTTACTTATATCTCCTAATACATCAAGGCTAGAAGATAGTTTATACCTTTGTGTGTGTGTGTGTGCTTATGAATATCCACATACCTCGACTGTACACAGAAAGCTACATAGCAAAGTTGATATTTTGCCCAAATTCCGTATAGAATGTTGCCTTCCCTATATAACTTTGTATAAAGGGAATTTGGCCTGTATATAGTATTAGCTTTGACTAAAGAGAGAGAGAGTGAGAGTCAATGGTATGAAAATCCATTGGAGTCCAGTCCATGCATATTACACTAGATTACGCCAAAGTGTGCATATCTCCGCCTTTGGCTTAAAACGGGTTACTGTCGCTCATCTACTCCACTACTATACACTACGTTCCTCTCGTCTTCCCCTACTATTGCCACTACCACCACCGCTACTACAACAAGTAGCAATGGCACTGGGCTCTCTTTCTCCTGTATTTTCTCTTTCCCACACTCAGCTTCGCTCTCTCTCTCTCTTTGACTCTTGCTCCATATATAATTCCTATATATAAGAGAGAACCTCGTTTCTTGTTCCGCGTGTATTTGTGTGTACGGGCGGGTGTGTGTGTGTGTGTGTGGGGAAGGAGTGGAAAAAAGAACTGAGAAGTGAGTGTTTGTGAGTGTGTGTGTCTGAAAAGACATAAGTGCATGGAAGTGCAGTTAGACGTTGTTGGTCGAGAAGACGAGAGAGAGGCAGAGGGAGAAGGGAGAGTGAGCACAAGTTTTTAGTGTCGCGCTCTTCATTCACATCATACGCTGCTTTGTGTGCTTCCAATGACAAGAAAAAACTCTGTGGATTGTGTGAGCTTCTCTCGGCCGGTATGGACCGGAAGTTATATACAGGATAATATAGGAGGGTTGTAGGAAGCTTACCTCTGAGAAAATCCTCGACCAGCATGACAATAATTGTAGGTCATAATTCCGGGCCGCAAATGCTAGTGACAGGAGAAGACGGAAGAAGTACAATAATTATTAGCTTGTCATCAGTTTCGTCCTTATTATTCATTCCCGATTCTGCTGAGTATCAGCTGGACCGAAACCTGTCTGTGTCTTCGACATTTAATCACAACTCGCGTCGTACTGATATATATCGATGTCATTTCTACTGCGATATTAACATACATCCTCATCCCCTGTCTTTATCAAGTGAATAATCCGTGTTCTTGTGGAAAACCTGTGATTTACGAGCCTCTGTCTCTCACTTAGTATTTGTCGTGTGTATGGGGCCGATAAGGAAGGACAAAATGAGATGTTACACTTGTAAATTCCATTTGTCGAAAAATATCAAGTGAATGCGTTTGTCGACAGCCTTTTACTTTCTGTGTATTATATCCAGTAATTGTGTCATCCACGTGAGGAAGATCTTAAGTAGAATATTCCTTTTCTTCCAACAATTTTATCAAAGCTGTTCATTCGTAATTCCTCTTCGTTATGCTTGCGAGAAGACCTTCCAAATTTATGGCAAAGGAACAAAAAGTGAATTATAAACAAGGCGTCAAAATCAGAAATCACAACAGAATATCAATAACGAAAATAAATGAAATTCAATAAAAGAAAATATTGAAAACAAACAACGATAATAAAAATACAAGCAAAGAACAACGAAGGAAAATACAAACAATCCATGCCACCAGCTGGTGATTTCATACAGAGCCGTTTTAAAGTTAATACTCGTTTAAACAAATTAACGAAGTTAACCTAATTTAACTTAAAAATATCCAGAGAAAATTAAATGCCTGTAGTATATATAGTTGACAGTTATAAACAAAACAATAGTCCAGAATAGTTCTTTCCATTTTAAACGTGCAAGAAGACAAGAGAAATATTTTTAGTGTGAGGGGCAACGTCACCAAAACAGTTTATTTTTGAAAATCAAAAAACGTGTGTTATCATATGAATTTCTGAGCCCCTATAGTCTTCGTAAAATGTTCGCGTTTGATCAAATACATACATTCTTGGATACCCTTGCAATATGCAAATATGTTCACACATGATATAATATGAGGCCGAAAATATTTTCCAGCGTCCATGCATTTACATCACAAGTCTTCGGATAAATACGTCCTCCAACGTATATCCATCAGTGTTTTAATACACAATATATAGTGACATGTACATACGAGTCCTGTATTTTTTTACATATCCCAACTCAAATGCCAAGACAAGCTGGAAGAGAGTAAGCCTGCAGAAGTAAAAAAAAATCCTGCATGGATCTCACATTTCAACTTATGTACATGTGACAAGAACTAGTATGAGTAAATGGAAAGAGGCATGAGAACTACGTATGGATTTTAAACTTCTCCATTTGACAACCTCTCTTGGTGGATTCTTAAATCTCTCTGTAGAACCGTCAGAGAAAGGATGTTAATCATACCAAAGGCTGGAGTCTTCTAGCTTCCTTCAGTTTTCTTTAGTCAAAGGTTGATATTATTGTGAATGTAAAAACATTTAAGGATATAGAGGGGCCGATTTTTAAAATACCCAACGCATTGACTTCGTACTTGTTCAGCATTTCAAATGTGAATCAATGTTCCTCCTCGAAATGTGCCAGAACTTTTAGAGTAAGCCACACTTTATATTTACAACTCACTCTGATATTTGCTTTTATTATACTGCACAGCTTGGATTTTGAATCGAGGAAAACTGTGGGAAATAGCGGGAATTACTGAGAAACAAGAATAATTCTTGGGAATAAATCGTTAACTGTTAGCGATGAGTCGTCCAATTTTTTCATTGAGTTATAAAATTTCGTACAAATTTTTACAATTTTTGGGAATATAGTCCCCTTGTTAACTTTAGTGTGTTAGAGCGCCATGCTATTATAAAAAAAATTCAGTATAAATACTGCTGATTCGAGAGCGCGCTATTATTGCTGCAACGAAACAAAAAAATTAAAGGAATAAGCTCAACAGGATGAGACGCCAAGATCCAAAGATGTTTGGTATACTAATTTTGTACTCTCTTACTTTACCTATATACAATAATATGTAACAAGAAGATATACCTAACACAATGCTCAGCACAAACCCATAGTGTATAACACGGTAGGCGAATACGTAACAAAGTTGAAATCAAAGCATTCCTTTGAATTGAAGCGGTGCGATAACGGCATGAGCTCCTACAGTGAACTCCAGTTATTGCAAAACACACGGGGATCTAACGCGTAAAGCTTATATACAATGATAGTAATAAGAGATTAGATGTAATAGGGAGAGAATAACAAAAGCAATGTCTCTGTGTGAATAATTTGGCTAGACTTACCGAATTTTCAAGGATCATGATATGTTACTAATTGTTAATGATCTGTCGAATATTTCAAAGAAGCTCCAAGGAGTCTATACGCTTCTCATTGGTATTTGTTTCAACCTGTAGTGAACTGTAGTACCTTTAATGTGTAGGTGCCTACACAGTTTTTGTGATTGTGACTTGGTGTATATATGTATGTACATAGTGGTTATGTATAAGTAACTCCAGAGTAGCATAGTTAAGTTACCTATGTAGACACTTTGGTTTGTTAATGCTGGCTTAAAACATGTATAGGTAATTTCTACCTTGGAACCATTAGAAAGTAGAGCTTCTGTTCAAAGTTATACATAAAGAATTTGCTAGAAGTGTTGGAGTATTATGTGTTGCTCGAGTACTAAAAGTAGTATGCTTTGTGTAGTTGACTGTACAAGCCCTAGGAATAAATCTAAAGCAAACACTCGCACACTTCCTTGTTTTAGTCAACGTTCCATGTTGAGCTATGTGCGTTTAATTTATCAACTCAATAATTCATGTATTATTCCTGCTTGAAAACTTACTTCATTCCGACTTCCAATGCTTTGTTCATAGTCTTACTGTGCTCACATAACTGCTTGCAAACTCGACTGTTCACGAAACGGATATAAGTGTTGCAAAACTTCTATAATATAACGTTCACGAAATTCCATAATCCACAAACTGCTCACAATTATATATGGGAAACGACAGTATGTTGCACCACTTGGGACATGAAAAAACATTTGTGATGTAGCTCTATAAAAATTGTAATAACTGGATATGACTTGAGTGACTTGCCTGACTAGTAATCAAACTGCATGGTTCGAAGGAGTTTGGGGGGAAATGGGAACCGCGTGATGCAGACATTTAATCGTTGAATTATAATGTGAAATGTTTAAGTGAAAATTTTAGCAAGAAATAGAGCCATTGATTATACACGCCAAGAAATATAACCGTTAATGAAAGACAAGAATAATTCTTATATTATTATATACTTCAATTTATAATAAAAATTGCAAACTTTAAATAAGAAGAGTAATAATGGAATTTACAAAGTCAACATGAGACTTACCAAAGGAAATATACATAGGTTATAATTCCTATGTAATAATTGAATTCACAACAAGGAGCAATATTACATTTGACTTCATTACCCGAACTTTTTGTTTTTCCATCCCGGAGATCCTCACTGTTCTAAATTTATTTCATCCTTCGAGGCTTGTACAGCAGTAGTTTAGAGCATTGCTGCCGAAGGAGAATCCAGCCAGATTTACACAGTAAATATATAAGAGGAAACTGGTTTAGCAGCACTTGATCTATTAGTAGTGCATAGTACACACACAAGTGCCACACACACACACGCTCAAGACACTATAATCGTTTAACTGTACAAGCTACAGTTGTATACTTGTGAGCCTTATTCCAATACCACACTCTCAAACTTTCCTCTTTTTGTCAAACACTTACTATTATGTATACTTCACATTACCACTTGACAAGCCAACTTGACACATTTCATACATTAATAAGCGCTTTGAATACATATGTATTCTTGTACTACAAATCCTGACAAACGTCCAACTCATATGATGCTACCACAGTCGTTAATCATTACATCTGTCCCAAGTTTTCACGATATCTTTACTGCACATTAATTAGCAACGCAGTTAATCCATGTAGCATGTCGACAAACTTATGTATAATATGCAAGTGATCTTGGATAAAATTGAAAATGTAACTGACTACTATTGCAATAATTTTCTCTAAAACTGCACATCCGACTGTTTTCAACACTTTCACAGGCGCTGTTAGCACTTGTAAGTTGAGCTTCACACTTCAGTACTACGCTTAACATTGTGAATACTATGGTAACCCTGTTAAACTACGCCTAACATTTTAAATACCACGTTTAACACTATAAACAATCCGCTAATCACTGTAAATACGTAATGCAGACACTTAGGTTGAGAGTTGCCGTGGGAAGCAAAAAATACTAAAAATGTCCGATTTTCAAAAAAGGGTGATTTTCAGTTATATACCTTAGACATTTGTGCAGGTTTGTTCCGAACTTTGAAAGAAAGCACACAAATCATATCGACGCCAAATCATTTTACGCGTTAACTATCACTTTTCAAAGTGCTACTTATTGTTAGTATCTTTAGATGTGACTGTGCCATTAAACACAGTATAACTCAACTGCTCCCAACATCACAAAAATTAGGCTTTCATTAGCATTTGTCATATACCAACGGAATAATATATAGTTTTTAAAGTGGTGTAGGTATATAAAAATAGTATATACTAAAGAAACGCGAGTATAAAGTGGCTTGTTGAATTTAGCCGGTTGGAATTTTATACGAAAGTCAAGTCAATTGCATTATGTGGAATGACTCCAAGCTTGAGTATTTTAGTTTTAAAAATGAAGCCTATATGTATGCTGTTAAATACATGTTAATACACTCCATTTTAAACATTTCATCATTTCCTCTGATCAAAGAACCGTAGGTTTCAGAAACAAACAAAAATAAATTTTCCGAGACCCGGTCCCTTGTGTAAATGGATGCAATGTGACATGATAAATTTGCCGTTTAAAAGAAAATATCATAATTTTTAAGGCAAGCTTGCAGTTTTAGCCCAATGTTTTACGAGGTGGTTCTGGTGAAAGTATCCATTCCTGAGTGAACGTCTTCGTAAAAGAGTTTCGGAACATAATAGTGTCTAGTATTTTATATAGGAAATTCCTAGAATGTTCGCTTTTTTGAAGACAGACACAAAGTTGTGAGAATAGTTTGTGTCCTAACGGACCACAAGTCACATGCTGTCAGTCATTTGGAAATGGAAAGAGAGCGAGTAAGTTGTTGAAGATAACATAAGGTTGATAAAATTTGCTCGAGTGTGTAGGCAGTAACTTCTGTGCTTCTGTCTATTTTATCATATAATTTGGAAGGTGGATGACAATATTCACTACATTATACACAATCTTCTAGTTGTAGATAAGTAGATTTCTTTGCAGAGGCATAACATCTGCACTATATACCTATAATAATGATATGTTCTTATCTTGAGTCGACTCCAAAACATTTTCCCCCATTGAAATTGATGCAAAAATATTTACTCTCGTCATCGTTGTCGTCTTACATCTAGTCTCTGCTCATATATAGTACACGTATATAGGGAGGGAGTGGGAATGCAGGTTCATTAGAGACGACAACTGTTTGTATCTGTTTATCCTAAAGACCTACAGAAGAGCAGGGAGACTATTTTTTATATAAATGAAGTTAATGGAACATGGGCTAGTGTACACATCCAGATTGGCGACAACAACGGTACAGAAAATGTATTCTAGTAGTTCTTTTCTTGATACCTGTCTTCTTTTTTTTGACATGACTTCAAGAATCTGAAGATGTGAAAGAACTTAGGCAGCTTCAGGCCGACTAAGACGTTGTGATGAGAGGAGAGAGACTGGCGTTTATTGAAAATGAAATAGACTATAGACTAGCTTTACTCCTGCTCATGAATTCTTATAGAACCTGAAACCTAGCGGGAACAATATGTCTTCATTTTCTGCACAGTTTGAGTAAATTAATGTCATCATAACAAAACAGTATCCTTAGGGAGCGGAATATACCTCACGCTTTTTCCAATGTTGTCTATCTTGCCTTTTCAAAATTCCAGCCAGTCTCCTACTTTTCATAATATTCCATCGTTCCGCCGCAGCGAAGAACGAACCAAACATTTCATGCTCGTACAACATAGCATTTTCATAATGCGGCGGAGCTTTTTTGATGAAACGATGCCTCCGGAGTGTACCTAGAGGGTTTTTTGCATATCAGGAAAATTCTTTATTTTACCACGAGACTCCTCGGTTATACAACCAAGCTTCTTGATCACGGGTTTAAAGACTCCTGATAATAATATGATGATGCGTCTTCATCATGCATGTTAAGCTTACGGCATTCATAAAGTGACGCTTTTCGTCCTATGTTATATCGACCAAGTTTTATCTTCATATGACAAGATTTTCTGTATCAATGAAGTGTATCTTTAATACCATAATATTTCGTTTCATATTCATTTAAAGGTTTTCATTTTTAGGTTTAATCTTTATACAAAAGTATGTTAGACTTAATCTTTATACAAAAGTATTTTAGACATCATCTTCATGCAAACGCGTTTTAAGTCTCGCGTCTACGGAAACACATTTCAAACATCTTTAAAATGCTAACGCTAACATGCTATATTGATAGATACATTACGTAAGGAAACCGCTACAGCAATGATGATGTTATTCTAGAACAATATTGCTGTATTTCATAGTTTAATAATAACATGACCAATGAAATGGCATGATGTATTTACTTTCTATACTTTAGTAATATTACTATATATTTCTACTTTAAAAACATTATTTGATCTACCAAGCAACTTTGGCCCACAGAGTTTTGCATCATTGATCAACTTTTATATCACTTAATCAATCAATCAATATCAAGTTTTTATTCGCATTTACACCTTTATGCAACGATTTACTGCATTGATATTACTTTGCATTGATTTAAGGGTACATTTTCAAATCATTTCCATTTAAGAGCATAAGCCTTATACACTAAATTGATCTAATCCAAGCCTTCATATCCGATGGCAAAGGGTGTGATGGGAGTTGTACTATAAAAATATATTGAACGGAGTTTCCAAACGAAAGTTTTCACATATCTTTAGATTTTCAGCTGGTAGTGATGTCAATGTTACAAAGTAAATGACTTTAGGAACACTACATTACACTACAGTGCATATTGCATCCACATTAGTATCCAGAAGCACATGCTCCAATGGACGTAACATATGTGATTCCCTACATGAAGATTTCAAGAGAGCTATAGTGATCATGGAAGCTTTCTAATGACAGGAGTTATAAAGACAGATTTTATATGGATAATAATGAGATTTTGTATATTCCTTAAAACATTGTTCAGAAACATCAGCCTTGGATGTTCGTTGAGCAAATTCACATTCTCCATCTATATGCTAGAGAGTTGCGGCTTCAAAGTAAATGCGTATATAATAGAAATGGATGTTAGGCTTGTCTATTGAAGCAGGCAGAGTGGAGGGAAGTAAATGAGAACGATGATGATGACTCCACTTACGACTCCTCCTAACTTATCGCTATGAGGAAAGTTGTGACTAGAAAAAGTATCAGGGACTGTCAAATGTTAATTATTAACAATTAGGTTTCGAAGTAGAAAGTTACCTATTTGCCCAAAACTTTGTACTGTCAAGAGTGCTGGTATACACAATGTGAAAGACTAAAAGGTTGTACATGCATATCGTCATGATGCATGATGATGTGTAGCTTACTGTAATATTTATATATAATAACAAGTGTATAATGCATTGTTGATATTGTGTATATACCTATCTAAGGGTGAAATGAATTTCTCAGCTTTTGTTGTAATAATTTTTGTTTTCTTCAAATGTGGTCACTCACAAGGAACCATTTTGGGAGGACCGAGCTTTCATGCAAATTATTTTCTAATACTTTCTCATATTTATGGAATGTATGTAGGCTTCTGTATACCTAATTTTTACACTAGGAAGGATTAATTTAGGATAATCGGCGAAGGATCTTAAAGTATCAGCTGCATTCTTCGCCGGTGTCCTAATGTATACTAATGAACTCTCAAAATTCTATAGTCAAAAAGTACTGGAAATTATTTTAAACATGGAGCTCTCAATTTTTGTAAGTTTTGATACTGGTCCAAAGTGGCTGTTGGTACATTGAGACAGTAGCCACCACGGCCCTTGGTATTTAAAGTTATTTATTATCTTTCGTCGATGATGTTCTGGACTAAAGTGTGCATTTGAAATTGTCAAATTTACTAAATTCTATATCTCACATGTTCAGAAATTCCATATTTAACAAGTTGCAAAACCCTTTCAAAAACAGGCGGATAAAAAATAATACAAACTTATCCCTTTTAAAATCTTATTAGGTCCCAATTGAAAGAAACAGAACAAAATCCGGAACTTAAGAGAACAATACATAGTAATATTTATTTTTTCAACCACTTTATTTTAAATATACTTAAAAACCAAATATCTTATACTTAACATCCTTAAACTCGGCCAAATTATATGAATTTGTATTTAAAGTTTCTACTGAACTTAATAACGAAACGCTTTGAAAGTATTCTGGATGGCAATTACAACACTTGATAACTTTTATTATACTATGTATTTAAGTATTCGGTGAGACGCATTATTCATATCCTTCCTGGTGTAAAGATACTTGCGGCTGGTCCCTAAGCAAAAGTCAAGCTCAAAGTTGAATTGTTGATTCTCTCCATTCTTCCCCCTTCCCAATTTCGCTCCCACTTAAAACAAAGTTTGATTTTCATTTTCCCAAACCAACTGGATGGCTCGTTATAGCTTACAATTTCTCCAAGAGCTGGAATCCTACTGAAAATTCACAACCCAAGCACTTTAAGTGTTTAACTTTCCCTTCGAACATAAGTTAGGGAAGTTCACAACAACATGCATACATTAGAGGATAGTTTGCTTGAAATGTAGGACTGTGATTTCGGGTTTTGGAACTTCCATTATCTTATATTACAGTAAATTAAAACTTGGATTTTATGTACATAATATATACATATATTTTATAGTGAGGAAAATCATCGTGAGAGCAATGGCTGATTAAAAGAAGCATTTGGCATGTAGGTATGTATTTTTAAGGAAGGAATACATACATCTGGATGAGGTGTAATTTATATTCGGGTTGGGAGGGAAATTAGGCAAGTTCGAGGTTGTATGTTGTTGAGAAAAAATGTTGCAATCCTGTCCATCAACAGAGATATACAATGTATGTATTCTATAATATACATAAGGCATGCTAAGACTTTGCTGCAGAGAAATAAATCAATTTTTAATCCAGTATGTATGGCATCAACTGAATTGGAACTACTGCTGCATTCCGATGCAGCCATTGTGTAAACCCAACTGCTGTGAATGAAGGATGGAGTATTACATTGTTCGTATTGGTTTTCTAGGTTATTTTTTGTCCGAAGTTTAACTTTCCACGAAAGATTGCCTTTCCAATTCTTATATGTATAAGAATTCTTTTGCTGTAGTAAATACATACGAATAGGTACAGCCATCTCCACAACTTCCCTTTATTCTGTCAGAACACGGCGAACTGAAGTGTTATAACGCTTAACTAAAACATAATTATAGGAGGTGATTGAGGAAAACTTTTTTCGGTTCATTACATCCTTTTTTATGACGGGTGCTGGAAATCCATACACCTGAACACTTTGCTTTGTAGGAAGCTCGAAGAGGAAGTGACACATACGAAAAATAGATTAACAGTGCTATATGGTTCCTTGACTGGATCAATCATTTCCGGTTTGTATCAACTTTCCTTCTGGACTTCAACCGTAAAATTTCTCCCGTGGGTTCAGAGATGAACCGTTCCTTATGTTGGTTCGAATCAAACCTTCGTCTTCTGTGGTTTCAAAAGCTTAATTTAGAAGCATGTCACTTTTTACCTATACTTGCAAGTATACAGGATGGGCGTGCTGTTAGGAAATTTCTGTAAGTATGTTCTGGAATTTACTTGCTCAATCTCTGTAGGTACATCTGCAACAAACTAAAATATAGGTCTACAGGAGAGCAATCTTCCTGCAATAGCAACAATAGTTGAGATTTCCTGATCTTCTTCACACTCTCCAAAATTAAAGATCTGCTGCGCAATCAGCATTTCAAATGCTTTGTGCTATGGATAATAGAATTTCAGTTTTTAAATGTTTTATTTAAAACTTTGAAATATTTATAAAAGAATTCGAAACTTATTTAATAAAATCCAAAATAATAATACTAGATTTGTTGCTTGTACAAGTCAGCTGCTTACGTCTTTAAACAAAATTCCTCAACTGTTGCTAAAACCGTCACGCGTTATGCCTAGATTCAGACATCGGAAGATCCGGCTAGTTCTTGTGTTTATCACCGCCAAATAATCCTTAGGTATCTTCAGTAATGTAAAAAAAATAGTAGCTATAGTAGCTATGGGATTATAAAAAATCTTTGTGAAGCTTCAAATATAGTTGCAAAAGTAAAAACTACACTTATCTACGTTTAATTTTTATCTAGAGCTGAATAAGGTAAAGGTTTTCGCATGAGATAGCAACCAGCCTCATAAAATTGTGAATAGAAGGAAAACATGGAAAACGTAATGATGCAAGATATTGGCTATTGGAGTCATTCCAAAGTTCAGTCAGTTGGAAAGCGAATTATGTTTGAGTGATACTGTAGCAGTGTGAAGCTTATGAAGAATTCGACCTGGCTCAATTACTAGCACAAGTATGTATATAAATGCTTTGGGTAAAGTGGTGTTCGTAGGAAAACTGCCTTATACTAAGTATTTATGATGATGTTGTGTATTCTATTGTTCCCCACTTCGTATATGCAAGCTTAATATGCATATCTATTTATATGCGAGTGTACTTATGCGTGTAATAAGATGAGCGGGAAGATGGTGTGTGCGTTAAGTTGTGTGAGTCAGATGTGTGAGATGTTGGTGCTATCACGTAAAATACATATGGTATTTCCAGTCTAACATGCTTCATTTGAAAGAGATAAGGATTTGTAATGTTATTTTACATTTCCTGGAGCAACTGGTAATGGTAATCCAATAAATGAAATTAGTGCCACCTTCAAAGTATTCAGTTGCGTAGCTCCTCGGGATTAAATTGTGTTTTGATATGGCATTACTATAATGAAATTTAAAAGAAGTCAAGTAATTATTGTGCCACTTTTGTTAATTTCCTACCAAACAATACTATTTGATCTATACAAAAACAATGTTATACAGTGCATATTTTCCCAAATATGCCGTCTGTAAATTATGTGAAGTTCTACACATAAACCTGCCTCACAGAGTGAAGGCCTAATTACCTCTTAAGATACACAAGACTGGATAAATTGGCGTAGAAACTAATTATTCTATTGGAGAGAAAATGTATGCAACATAAGCTTGGTGGTACACATTCACACGCATATTCGAATTAAGCAGAAACCCTACAAATCATCTAAATATCAATGGTAGGATACCTCTCTTTTTTTATATGGCTTTCCGTCTGCTCTCCCTGCTACTGACGATGGCCGAATTCTTTTTACTCATTTCGTGTCTTCCTGATGTAAGTATATAATGAATAATACAGAAGAAAAAACTAACTATCGGGATGTCCCACCAAACTTTTATATATAAGACCAATATCTAGTGTATAAATAGTTGTAGATCATTTGTTGTTAGACTATCTACCACTAAATATATTTTGTGACTTGTATTCATACACGGGGAATCCACCGGGACTTACGTTTATGTACATAAGAATTCATCGAAGCCTATATAAGGATTCATGGTGTAGGAACTAAAATTTTTGTAGTAGTATAGGAGTCTTTGGTAACTTTATTAGAAAATTGATTTTCTCTTATTGATCTCCTTTCCCACTCTATAGTACACCTCTGCACATTGTCTACGGCTTATGTATGTACAACACTGTATCCCTGGCTCTATGGATAACCGTTATTTCGTCCGTCATTTATCATCCCTTATTTTCATATGGATAGGTCAGCTTTTTTGGGCTATCGAAGATTCCGCTCATTGCACTGCCTTCACCATGATTAAGCAATACAATTTCGGAGCTCCAGTTTTCAACGTGAATTTTTAATGTTGTTGTTAGGTACAACCCAGCTCGTTGACTTGACATTTTTCGGCTTAACAACAACGCTTGTCTATTTGGCGCTCAAAACAAAGTTTGTTTTGGCTTGACAACAACAACGCTTGTTGGGGCTCAAAACGAAGACTTATTGGCTTGCTGGAGTTCAACGCGGAGACTTTTTTGGCTATTTGGAAGGCAACGAATGATGTTGTGACTTGGCGCTCAAAACAACTAGTTTTTGGCTTTTATAACAATGCTTGTTAACTTGGGACGCGTATTACAAAGGTTTTTTGCATTATGATCATTCTTATGGCATATAGGTCTATATAACTCAGGTTTTTAAGCATTTTCAGCCACACTGAATTCATTTTACAATGAAATATTGGTAGGAATTAACCGGGAAAAAAATGATGGAGAAGCTAATAAGCGACGGACCTGATGCGCGTCTGAGTTCATTAATCAGCAATTATGAAATGCTTATGTGCGAGTATGTCTGTGCCAGCACAGGATGGATTGATGGTATTAAACCAATTCCAGAAATAGCATCAGTGGATAAAAAGAAATCAATCGATTTAGCTTTCACTGTGGCAGAAATCTTGGAATGATTAGAATTCTGGGATAAGATTGATGGAGAAAGTGTGGCGACACTTGTATAAACTAAAGCAAGGTTGCTAAGATCTAAGAGGAAGGTGTGCATGTGTAACTTCTTAGCGTGTGCATATATAGGTAAAGAATTGATACGAACTGATGTATAGGGACAGCGCGGCATAGAACTAGTACCTGTCTCTGGATACATGGGAGATAATAAAGAAAGGAGGATAAAGAAAAACAAAGTATTTACTGTATATATGGAACTCTCTAGAGATGTAAACCGGTCGGAGCAAGGAGGTTTGAATGGGTGAAGGAAATATTGGAGTAGTTCTGGGCATGTTTATTCCATTCATTTGTATTTGTTCGAAATGAATGTTTTCATGTACGTACATTTGTGTGTGCTTTTGCGAGGAAAGCTGGAATGTTTTCACAAGGAGTCGCATTACATACTTCTGCTATTGTGTATGGAACAGTGTTTTGCCGCTTAACTGTAGGTTCTCGTGGTTTACGCTGTAGGTGCTCGCGTATATAGTGTATATGAGACCGACAGGGATGCTCTTATTTTTTTAAAGTTCACATAAGCGGAGCAACAAGAAAACCCGAAGGAGTTCAAGGCTTTAGTGACTTTAGCCGCATGTGTGTATCCTGGGATAAATAATTCACAGGAAGGAGAGTGAGAGCCAGGGAAAAAAGCAGTTTTCTCTTCTTTTTCCTCCTATCTCTACTCGTCCCTTCCAATTTGATATATGGGGGAAAGCATCCGATGCAATATCGGAACTGACACTGCTTCACCCTCCGTGTATCTGTTTACATTCGAGTAAATATCTTCTGGTGTGCTTGTCGACATTCCCAGACACTAATCACAAATATTCTTTGTTGCTCTCTGCTGGCAACGTCTTTTTCCAACCCGTTTCACTTATATACTTCTATTCCATTTAGGCCCGGCAGGTTCTCTTTCATGTCTGGCTATTTCAACACTTAAATAGGCAATGCTGGCACGTAGTAGCTTCCAGCTGGAAATGTGTTTCTTTAGTAAATGTGTACAGCTGAGTTAAAAAATCTCTGGGTGCAAAATTTTATTTTTGAGAGACGTACAAATAGCTATGATGTTAGGGCTGAAAAATGGTAAAACTAGACTTCCGCTATTTCATGTCCCTATATATCATCCGTTAAGGCTCAAAAACGGAGAAGATCCCACCTCGAGTACTAAATCGGTCCTGAAAATACTTTCCTTATGTAAGCCACCACAGAGACTTTGCATCTTAACCAACCATATATACCTGCCTTAGTATCCAGTTTTCATCACGCAGTTGGTATGTCCTCAAGATAAATATGCGAATCTCAATGCTTCGCTGTCTTCGACATTTCCTAACCTGTACCTCTACAGTGTTGTAGAGTCGAGTCCGCTGGTCCTGATGTTTTTGACATAACAAGAAAAGCGCAGGGTATTTAAGAAATGATTGTAAAGTTGGTGTTAGGAAAGTCCTTCTTTTTACTTCTCGGAATGTTGGTCGCGACGAGAAGAGTAACTGTGTGTATACAGTGCAAGTCAAGGAAATTAGTTTTTACAGCATAATCCTCAATTTAAATACAAAAGTTTCTACGTGACGCTGGATATAAATCAAACATTCTACTTCTTCGTGACTTGAAATTCAAATTCTTTTACTTTCACCCACTATCTGCAAGTTAGAGCGAGACAAGTTTCCAGTTCTTGTCCAGAGACTTCTACAGGGGAAAAGGAGAGAAGACAAATAGCAGTCGTAATAAAAAAGTGCGGGACTCTAACTTAAAACTTTGTATTTGCTAGTCTTTTTCAACGGATTTCTGTCGTAAACGGACGCTTTTCTATACAATGACACACTACCGGAATGCAATACTTATAGGTTAGGAAGTCACATTTTAATTGGGATGGAAGCTTTAGCGGAACTTTTTCAGCCTGAACATCTTCAGGCTGTACATAGACGATTTAAACCTTAAAGGATAGTGACTTAAGCTTGACAGTTCAAGATTGGTTTTAAATCTTTTGGTTTAACTTCCACAGCTTTAATGCTAATTTAAGTCTTTCATTCGAGTACTTGAAGCATCAATGGTAGTTTAATAAGTCTTTCAGTGTAGCTTCCTACTTTATTGTTAGTTTAAATCATTCAGTGTGGTACCTTGAAGCTGTAAGGTTAGCTTAGCTTAAACCTTTAAAGTTTACTTAGCTTGACATGCTTTAGGTTCAGTTTAGCTTAAAGCTTTCAATTGTGAATTTAATGGATGTGAGTATGTAAAGTAGAGGCGGGAATAAGAACGACGTTGGAGGGCAGATGATCTTGAGTGGATGCGTAAGTTTTAAGTGGTATATAGTAATGATGTGAATGGAGAGAAAAGGAAGTCAAGTTATGTTTTTTGGGACGACGGGTGACAATCACGCAGTTATGGGACAACCTGCGAGTGGTGAGGAACATTCCGTTTAAAACCAGTATTGATTCCATTGCCATGTGCGTTACCAACTGAAGTAACCCATTGCACAAGGGTAGCATTTCGCGGAGCAGAACCAAAAGGCTCCTCTAGTCGGGATAGGCATTCACAGGACTTACTTTTGTCGTTCCGTCCTGTTGTCGTCATCTGTCCAAATACATACTGGAGAATTGAGCGCCCATGGAAATCGATTGTAGGTATTAGAAACCACGGGACCCAGCCTGTGACTATCCTATCATGACACTATTCCATGGCTCACCTTGGTCATGCTATGTATACTTGCATTATGTATTTAGTGGGATTCGCCATATGCTTATTGTACCACTGTCCCTAATATTAATAGGCTCATATAAGCTCTGTATATACCTAGGTTTTAATCCCCCTCTGCATTATACACTTGTACATGAACAAAAGAAGTCAACACATAATGTAAGTTGGTCGTGCACATTTATTAGACCGGAGGTGTGTATGTAGGTATGTAAAGTTTGGATAGTGACAACTTTTGTAGTCTTGGCTGTATAAATACTACTAGTAGTTTTATTTGGAAAACTGAACCGCCACAGTACTATAATGCTAGTAATACTTTCCCTCTCATGTACTTGCGGTTGTTGTAAATTTAATATCAACACTGCCGTGACTCGTTAATAGTTTGCTACTATACATACGTAACTACATAAGCTTGCAAGCCTTACCTTGTCCATGTAAGTGAAAAAAGCAAGTCTCTTAATTGGTGTTTGCAACGCCCACAAAAGCATCCCAACTTGCTATATTCCCCTGGTGACTCACTGTAATATACAAAGTATGCATGCAATAGAACTGAAGCATAGCAATCTCACACACACTTCCACGTGGTGTGTAAGGACATGTACATAACCTCATCATCACTTCCTACAACCGCGTTTCGTTCAGAAAATTATATTCGCAATCAAATACAGTAATAATTCTCAAAAAAACATTCTATTTAGGATTCTCCAGTTTGTGTCCAAAACCAATGCGATTTATACAAGATTATTATGAGTCTATGGTATATCTTAGATTCGTCAGCTACAGTCCTATAGTAATAGTATGGGTGATCCACATCCCTCAGATTATGATTCTACTAGATTCTACCTGTCATTATGGTTACAGTATGTACCGTATCATTAATGAGTTCTCAAGAAGTGGTCGTCTTAAAGTTTTCATTATATTCAAAAAATTAGTCGCTTTTGGTGTGATGTAGTTCAGGGGGAAAAAGTAGAAATATACGGCACTTAGCATCAGCGCAGTCAGCGTTGTATTATTGGTAGCCTTAAATGAAATGAAAAAGTATAATTAACCGATTGTAAGGGCGTTTGCTAAAAAATCGATCGTAATAAAGCCTATTTATTATTATTGGCAGCCGTGGTAGGTACTATATTGGTATACATATTGCAGTACTACATGGTAATATAGTTGGCTGTTGAAACATATTAGTTAATAATGCTGTAAATTCACGCTGCGGCAAATAAATTTATATGTGCAGTTTTTCTGAAGATTGGCTTTAAAGATTTGTTATTAGGAATACTGTACATCAAACGCCTGTTTACAGATAATTAAATGTGAATTGATATGTGCACTTGTAAACATGTAGTTCTTCAGAGAATTTATACCTGAACCGCAAGCATGGCTTCAGAGTATCCAAGACTGAACTTTGTATGTTGAGTAATGTGGAGTATTACTGTAGAACATTTATGGCGGGGAAATTATGATTTATATTCACAATTCGTCAAAGGGGTGTGAAAAAGCACGGTAGGTAGTAGTGCTTATAGAATGGAGTTGTTTTGTACATATGGTATAATAAGTAATGCCTCCACGCTGTGTACACCGGTCGAGCAGTATTTGACAACAAATTACACGTTTTTTCCGAAGGGTTGGTTGGGGTTATTTAATTTGTAAATTGGTTTGGCAAATAAAGCCCACTTTTACTATTTCCGACTCGGCCTCGTCCTTTTGTTCTCCTTCGTTGTGTTGACCTCTATATGGGAACCAGTATCGAGTGGGTATGGGGGAAAAGCTTAGGATTTTCTTCCCTCATTTTGTGATATAATGCCGGAGTAAATGAAAGTCGCATGGAAATCCTTGCTCTCATTCCACTACCTGCATGTAATTCACTTATGGGGCCTTTGTTGGAAAGAGACAGGGTATAAAAGAAGAGCTTGGACTATTTTTCATAATATATGTATATCCCATGGAGACGGTTCCGGTACAAGGGGTGGTGGCTACTCTACCGTTATTCCAGCGCACACGTATAAATACTGTTTGTATGTACATGGCTGAAGATTCGGTCTATCTTTCACCACCATGAGCAATTGTAGGAGAATGTAGAAAGTATTACGTGCACAAGACGGCAGCGGTATTCACCTGGAAAGCTCCGTAAATATTCTGAGAGAGCGGTGGTGGGGCTTTACCGTTGAACTATTTTTCTGAGTACATCAGATATGGAACAGGCGTATAAATGAGAATTGTATCCAGTAGGTTTGAATTAGTCGGTCGATGAGAGGGGGGCACGAGGTTGACGATAGAAGAATATTAAAAATGTCATTGATTTGATCGTATTTCCCCCCTCATACCCATTGACTCTACCTTCTCTTCTCTCCATCGCATCGCCGTGACTTTCTGTTTCTTTCTCAGTTCCATAATTCTCTCCGTCCTGCCGTCAGATTATCTTGTGCTCCAGTATGAAGGACGGCGTGTGGAGAAATTCAATGAAGTCCTTTTCATTGGTTGCATTAAAAACACGCACGGAATTCACTTATTCTCTTTCTCTTTATGGTGTTATTATTATGTATGTGACCTTTGATGTATTTACCATCATTTCATCGGAGACACAATATGGAATGATTCTGAGTGTGTCGTACCTGTATGTGACTGTGCGTTCCACGGGGAATTATGTGACAAGTTAACTAACTACTGTAATCGGTAACATTTTCATGAGAAACACGTCGGGGATGGTCTACGTGTTGTCTCTCCTTCCTCCTTTTCTCTATCCTATCTCTCTTAAAAAATAACTGTATTATGTACTTTGTTAGAATTCTTTCTCCTTTACTGCAGAGAGGTAAGCATACAACAACCGTTATGTTTTCACCAACAAATCTACCTGTTTCCCCCCTTTCCTTGGAAATTTAGCGCCAGCATATGTGATTTGCCCTTGCTGCTGAGGAAAAATCGCACATGTTGATTTACCTTTTGTTTTTTCTACAAATGGTGTACTTTTTATATCCACGATCCGTAGAATCCCCCTTGAATCCTCATACAATGGATTAGGTTTGGTAAACAAAATATTTCGCTGGGAAGATAAATATAATAAACGTTTGCTGTATGTACATATAGTGTGTCCATAGTCCATAGAAGCATTCCATTCTCCTCCTGAATGAATTCACTAACGACTGTTACATAGATTGAGATGGAATTTAATGTCACGAAAAACTCCAATTACAACGCATGACCAACTTTCATGCTTCACTATGACTATGGATATGCCGTGTTAGACAGAGCAGCGGTTGAGTAAATTAATACCTACCTGTATACATGCATTGCGTTTATAATATAAACGCAATGCATGTATACACTTTATAATTAATATTCCCAAACTAATGCTTGTTTGTCCATTAGTCTTTCCAACTCTGAATTAATTTTAGTATTAAATTTGGAATCGTTTTAGAACTTTTTCTCGTCATTTAAGATCTTTGAAGCTTTCTCACTGCAATCAAATTTTCATGGAAGCCACAGAAGTACTCGCATAGAAAGATTCTCATTACAATAGGAATTCTCCTACTACCTTCATTTTGGAAGCTTTATTATACCTAAATAAATTTCGGTGGAAGATTCAGTACAAGTAGGGTCAGTTGTATAATCATTTTCCTAAATACAAGAAGTACAGTGGTTACCATCCACTTGGTTTAATAATTGGAACACGAAATATTATATCTTGTTAGTTAAGGAGGAAGTTGTTAGTGTGTGAGGTAATTGCATGAAATAGGGAGCATGGAAAGCTGAATTTAATTTTTTTAAATTAATCTATGTAAACTGTAGCCCTTGCAAAAGGCGAGAAGTATGTCAACTCCATTCACTGATTCAACCACTCAAGTGGGCTTGAAATTGATAGAAATCTTTGTAAAATAAAAGGCGAGGAATTAAATGCTAGTAGTAATGGGGAACATAGAGACTACAGCTATAATCCAGGCCGTTTTGTACCGCTATTGTGTGTTAAGTAACGAGAGGATTTGGTGAGGAAACAAGAGATTTGCTACTAGCACACGAATAGCATTCTTATATATTTTTACTCTAGTATTCCAACCGGATTAAGGCAAAGACCTTGAGTTTTGCAGATGTTCAGACTTTTGTGTCAACGTGACGGACTGCAGTTGCCTGTAAGAAGTCTTTAATCCAAACCCCAAGCACATACTATATACATACATCAACCTCTATATGGGGCAATCCGTAATGTAATGAATAGATTGTTTATGTGACTGTTTCAATGTGTGTTTTACTTGCTTCTCACCACTCTCTTTCTTTCTTACCCATTCATTCAGTCTGAAAGTTCTCACGCTTTAATATAATTACTCTTCTAGACAGTTTAATATTTCACAAGAGAGGATAAATACAATCATGTTGTAACTTAATCCTTTTTTCTGTGCCTTCATGCAAATTTTTTAAAACTCGAGCGAGTTCTCATTTAAATACAAGTAGGATACTAAAAGCTGCAATAACTCCAGCCAGCTACCGTATAGCAGAGCTAGAGTGCTAACAACCGAAACAGGGAGTCACTTTTATCAGTGTAATATCTACAATCCTTTTCCTTGCTGCTCATTTGCGCGCAAAACATTTGCGCTACTGGTGCATATATTGAACAGAAAATCCGAAACAGAGCTCATATTCATGTTAATATATACTTTGTTACACTTGTTTTCCTTGTGCTTTTTATTTCAAGATTGACTTAAACAAAACGAGCCTGTTCCCGTCCCATACTCCACCTATACAACTTTGCTTTTAGTAAAGATAACATGACATGCTAATAACTTCAAGATGTGAGTAAATTTTGCTTTTCCCGTCCTTCTTTACTTCGCTAGTGCTAATCTATCCCTGAGTTTCCACCGCCTTTTTACAATTTTGATTCATAATTCTGAATAAACAGTGTGAGTGGGTTCTGACTAAGTAGTAGCACAAAAAGTGGAATGTATGCATTGCAGTAGGTTGTACATTACCCTAAAAACAGTACATCTGTAATGACGACAAAAGAAAAAAAAAGATAATCAGCCACAACCGATAGAGCAGTAAAAGAAACGGTACAGAACCGTCAAATTTAAGGTTTTAGGTAACAAAAAGGCGATAAATAAATGCCTGAAATGCTTCCCCAAAACTTATCGTCAGCCTTTTCCCCAGTCTGTGAAGAATAAATGTCCAAAAAACTAATGTGGAGCGTGACTCAGAGGCGTCAAAGCACTTTAAATACAGAGCGCGATATAAACAAATTCAACAAGTCAAGGTAAAGGCAGGGGTTGATGAGAGGAATATGTCGGGAAAATGCCGGAGCAATCTGTGTGAATCACTCACACTGAGATATTATACATGTGCATGTACAGCTAAATTGCTTCCGTACTTCCTATGTGCACTCGCTGCGACTCTATCGAATCAATGGAATGCTCTTGAGTTAATTTGTGACAAAATATAATACGATGCCAGGGCCGGGTTTGTTCTCGATTCAAAATCCAAGTCCTGCAAAAAGTTTAAATACAATTCTGAAGTAAGCATTCGCATGAAACAAATTAATTTCAGAACTCACTTCCAACGAGCTATGACGGGCTGAGATGGGACACTACCACTTACGCCAGTATATCTGTTGGAATTCACACAGTTATTTTGTGGACAACTCTACCCTGTCAAATATACCTTCAATTGAGCAGCCACTGCACTCTCGAAGCTGATCATGAAGGATTCAATACAAGCCAAACAAGTTTGGACATCAGAAGCAGCTTCCACAGGAGAAATCTTGACCTCTTGGAAGGACTGGAGTAATCATGAAAATCTGGAGATGTGTCGGAGTCCGCTGTAGGAAGGACTGTACCTTCAACAACAGTCCAGTGATTGAAAGGACAGCTGAAGAGCTCTTATCGATGATGATGACAATTGACTTACACACCTCACTTCCCTTCATCAAGTCATTTTTCACCAAGATCATCCTTTCGGGCTTGTTACACCCAAGTATCTTCCATCCGCAGACAGTCACTTTAGTATTTGTTATTTGTCTTATCATTTTCAACTGTGCTCACCATCATCACTGACTTCAGGACGCGACGACCAACCTACAGTGATAAATATAATCTGTTGAAATCAAAACTGACACGATATCATCTTTCCCTCTCAATGATTCTCCCTTGCTTCAGCTCAAACTTCACAGACAAGCGAAAAATAAACTGGCAGGAGGTAATTTGAAAAAGCAACGCTTTGAATGGTATACGGTACAGTGAGCGGTGTCTCATAGAAATCAATATAAAAAAGGCAATATTGAAACATTCACGTTGAAGTGCTCCAGGAAGGAACCAGAGTTCCAAAGAAATCATCAAAACCCCGTTTGCTAAACTCCCGTATAAACCTGAAACAAAGAAAAGAAACAATGGCTCGATAGTTGGTAGCAACATATTTACTATAGGAATTTATATTCATAGGATTATTAACGCAACCCAACTCAGCCTTCCCCGCTGTCAACATGTCCCCAGCAGGATTCCTCCACTTTGTGGGTTACGCATTAAAAACAATAACAAGTGTATACTAATTTAAAATATGTGCACTAATTATAAATGTACACCAGTTTAGTATAACTCCAGTGTACATACATCAAAACATTTACTAGAATTAAAAATGTAAACTAATGTTAAGTAGCCGTTCTGAAACTTATTATGCTAAGCTCCTGTCGACCGTTCCATTTACGATTAGGAGCTAACATAGTATACAATAATTACATAAACGAATTTTTGAAAAATAAATTATACCAAAAGTGATATTATACCGTATTTAGAATAACTAATCGATGAGAACACGTGAGGAATTCCAATCTAAAAAATAACATTGTCAATTCAATTAAGCAGTTTTAGAACCAACTGCAATCATGCAGATGATCCTTGTGGCAGGCGGGTAAGTAACCTTCACCTTTTGTTTATCAAAAATGCACGTTACCTGATAGTTTAAATAAGCATTAATTAGCCAAACCTGTAGTACCCGAAAACGACTTTAGTGACTGTAGTAACGGAAATTAAACTTCCGATACAAATTAAAATTTTCTCGGTTAACAAATTGGTAATGTATCCACTTAATTTGCATTAACGTTCATAAAATACTGGTATGGAATAATACAAGTATAATTCTTATGCGTTTGGTCAATAACAGCTATATTTAATTAAGGACGCTGTACTTCATTTATGAATGGCTTAGTTAACTGTTCAACAAAACAACGTTAATGCAATGGCAATTGGGAATAATTCGAGGCATCGCATCGCACTAATCACGATGTTGCGTAACGATTGTGATTTGAGACAATGAAGCCGAACATATAGACGCAGTAAAGAGTAGAGGCCCATGATATAGTTTTTGGTTAAACATACAGACTTAATACTACGTCCAAACTGAAGTTCATGGTTTCTAAAATTGAGACGTAAGAGTGGCGGGTAAATAAATAAATGTCGTCTGACAAAATGGGTCTTTAAACTTCAAATCGAAACAATATTTTAACGATTTCTAAAGGACGTAAACATATTAAAGTGTGTATATATGGGTCAGTCTAAAAGACGAGTTGCGACTTACTGTGGAAAGCGAAGAGCTGACACGTTGCGTGTGGAGCACAGAGATGGAGCAACTGTGTTCACCAAACCCGCTCGACTAACATCTTCGCATACTTATTACTGGTCCCAAAATACGGTACCCGACCCGACATTCCCCTGCTTGCACTGCATATACATCAGTTTCTTTTCATTCACGAAGCTAATTGCTTTTGAAAATAACTCGCTAATGGTATGTTAATCAGGTCTGTTTATACTGGGTCAGTATCCCTTTTACTTGATGTTAGGAATAGCATACACATGTAAACGACACAATGCTTCACGTGTATATGTAACTAACAAGTTTCGAGCCAAGACGTTCCCAGTTCCCATAGAATGTGGATATAGTCCAGCTGGCTGAATCGAGAGTTGACTGGCTTGCGCAACCAAACCGAATGAATATGTCAAATGAAATCGGGTGTGAATTCTTCGATACAGAATGAATCTGTGTAAGGAATGGCCAACTTGTTATCGTACATCTAAATTGCTGGTCGTTAATTTTTGCCAACTAAATTGTTTCCATTGTGCAGCCCGATTCTCATTTCGTAGCTAATTGTTGTCATCTTAATTGTGTGTATTGTACTATAATTTTAATTTTATAGTTTCTGTCTTCTAAATGCTAGTCATTAATTTTTGTCATCTAAATTGTGGATGGTTAATTGCTGTCCTTTAAACTGTTGATAATTAATTTTTTCATCTAAATTGCTGATCTTAATTGTTAATTATTCCATATGGCTGACGAATCATGAATGAGTTTTAAAGGCTGGCGGATTGTGCCGTGGATGATTGAGTACTCAAAAATGTAGCTCAGTATTTAATTCGGTCCTGCTACAGGGATTCTCGCGGATACACGTGTGTTTGTTATTTTAAAACCTTAATGGGATTTTTCCCATTTCGGTTTCCGATGATGACGATTCACTTGGAAAATTGGAACGGTGTAGCATTCTTGGACTGTAGTTTCATTTTGCAATACATTGGGAATTGAGTTTATGGAGATAAGGGATTACACTTGGCATTACAAAGTTTCCCTGTCAAGGTCACCACAGATGCTTCGTTCCATTTTCCATACCCGTTGCTTACATTTTTAGGGAAAGATGAAAAGGAGGCGAAGATAGAAGAAGGAGATACAATGTAAAGTGTTCCCCCTTCGCCCTTGTTATGTGTTCAATATATATGAGAATTGTCTCTATGGGAAAATGGAAGAATGCCGCGTCCACCATTCCCTCATATGTACGTGTCGAAGAACAGACAATAATTTGGCACTGTCTACCGGAACAGCTCTTATCTTCTTCTCCTTCGCGGCCCTAATATATTTTTTAAATCTTTGTCTCTTTACTCTTCTCTCATCTGCAAAAGCAGAGACCCAACTTTATGACTTGAAGACACTACACTCCGATTTCATGCTCTACCAACGACACCAGATACTTCACATATTAATGCTGTTCTCCTCACACCCCGTCAAAATTGTGTACACCGGTGAGCAATTTGCGTCAGTGCTAATTCTCGTATCTACAGGAAATTTTCTCTGTATCCCCGAGTATTTACAATACAGATAGCATAAGTTGTTTTTATTATACACGATTCCAAACACTTGCGTGGAAGGAAACTATAGTCAGGAGTATAATAACAAACGAAATACACAAGAATTCAAAATAAGAAAATGTTAAATTATCAAATGTTCTAATAAAAAATAGTATCTGCAAGTACCCCAGGGGTCAGCAGAGTATTTCTCATTTGGCGATAGCAACGGAATGGAAATCCATCAAAATAGAAAATAAATTGTCCGTGTAAGTTGAATCAGCAACTGGCACATCCTGATAGGTATACTATTCATCATTGTAAATAAATCAAGGAGTTTCTACAAGCCCCTCCCGATTTGGGAGAAAACCTCCTCAAGTTCTACATTCGTCACGTGTGCAACTATTTTGAAAGAAACTCTTGGATATTAGTGGTGTAGAGGATTCCTAAACGTTACTACGTTTTTGTCTTGGCATAACCTGGAGTTTAACTGGACACAATCGGCATACCATGATTCGGCATTATTTTAGCATAATTTTGCATGTGCTGTTCAAATAAATTCAGTCTATCGATGAGATTTTCAAAACATGTAGATGATATAAAACTGTAAATTAATTTTAGAAATGCTGCATAGCAGATTATTTTGACATGCAGTTATTACACTGTACATGAATGACGGGTAACATGAGAAGGCAACAATCACCGATGGATTCCTGGGTCTTGGTCGATTACTATGAGAGAAGCTTTCGTGGTAATGAATGCCGCATGCATATCATTAATTATATTGTTGCCGGAGTTCATGTGTGAACCTGAGGATAGATACGGAGATCCGCCCAAAAAGCACACATTTGCCTAGAACCACCAACTTCGTTTGTATTCATAATAGGATATTCTTCCACCACAGAGCTTTCCATACATGCAGTATATGTAAGTTTCACCACGGGAGGACATATTTTGTTCGTATGGTAAACCCCGCTCTCCTATCTGTAGTAATTTTATGAAGCTATATATCGGCTGGGATACAACCATTAATGTGACAAGGGAGTTTAGTTTGCATATGGCTGGTGCAGGGTCAGTGAGAAAGGAGACTTCCCCCTTAATTTTTCTGATGGATTATTCCAGAAGAAATTTAAGTGTCGGCTTTATAGTTGGAAAAAGTTAGTAACAGCTGAAAAAGACCGATTTGAGACTCTTCTGCTCAGAGATGGATGGTTGTTAAAGTGAAACGGTCAGAAAGAATGCATGAGGCATTATTGACATCGCAGATGGTTCCGGAGTCCAGCAAAAAAGACGCGGGCAAGAGAAGCCTTGATATGTACAGCTGTTTCCAGTGTCTACATATGGGGGGATTATATGGGAGCTTTAGGAGAAAACCGATATCCATTATATAATTCTGTGTAACTCCAGCGGACGTGAGCATAAACTTTCGGTGTATGTCATGGGCGAATTCTTGTATGTGCAAATATATGACCAAATCCAAATTCCTCTTGGTACTCGAGTATGTGCAATTCATGTACGTACTAGTTTAGTGCAATTCATGTACGTACGAGCTTAGTGCAAATTCATGTGCATGTGGAGGAGTGTGTGTGTGCAAATTCAGAAGGTACCCACCAACGTATGTGGTAAATCCATGTATGTCCATAGATTCTTGGAATGTATTCTTGGAATCTATACGTGCCGTTCCAGGCCGAAGGATCCAGAGAGAGAGGGGCGGCTGATGTCAGTCTTGGTTTTTGAGATGGCTGTGTATAATTACGTGTATGTGTGTGTGTATCTCTACGGGTGAGTGTGTATGTCTATGTGTTTTCGGCGGAGTTCTGCATCCAACAGAAGCAGTAGAAACTGTGTTCAAGAAGGAGCAGGCAGCATGAGCGGGAGAAACAGAGAGAGAGAGAGAGAATGTGGTTGAGTGGAGGCTACATGTACAGAGTATACCGCGGTACACAGAAAAGTCTATGGGAAATTCGGAGTGGATACAGGAAGGCTCCTTCCTCAGAGAACTGTATAGAAAAGAGTGAGGAGTAGAGTGAGAGCGCTTGCCAAACGGCTCCCATTGCAAAATTCTCAGTTCTCAATTCACGCTTATTCTGTTTAGACCTATGTACAGAGACAGAGGAGACATAAAGCATAGGAGAGGAGACCCATACCATGCCGTACATTAACTCTTCTGAACAAGTTTTTAGGCAGAAAATCCAAACAAGAGGGATTTCATCAAAACCCATCCGCGTAGTTAGCACTCTCTTAGCTCATTTCAAGGCTGTCGATAATAATCAGACATAGAGGACCGGAACAGCCGGGCAATTTACTAAATTCCAGTCACTATTTACCCAACCACACACACACATTATAAACAGGACCACACACAGGATTTTAGAGCATTAGCCTTCAGCCCAGCTCATCAGCAACACACAGGATTTCCAAGCAGAACACTAGCTTATAGTTTTACGTTCAAACATATTAACTTAACTTTTTCAGTGCTACGCCGTACTGTGTAGTAGCACACATTAGTTTAGCATGGCCAAACATGCTACTTTTTCATAGCAGTACAAGTTTTCCATAGTCAATCATACATTTGACCGTATACGAACATATTTCAACATAGCAAAACTTATTAAATAAAAACACAGTATCTCCAAGTATAGGAAGGTATACAGTAGTGCTTTCCTAGCAGGGACTGTAGCACAATAGAAATTTAACAGAGGAACACTTAGGACTTCCAGAGAGAAATGTATATAATTCTAGGCTCCTAAAACACTATCCTGACAATATCCGAGCGTGAGAGAAGTCAGAAGAAAAGACATAAATCAAGTCAGGTCTGCAAAGAGAACTCAACACATAGGCAAAACAGATTGTTGACAACAATTCATAAGCACGCAAAACTTTCGACATGCTATATTGCTAACTACATAATCAGTTGAGAGAGGACAGAAGACAGCGGAGGTTCGTTCCAATTACATGTATAACCTCATTTTACTCTTCACAAGCGACCAGAGGTCAAAGCTACTCACAGTGTCACTTCAGTATCGCCGAATCTCTCATACACACGTTGTTGTGAACTTTATCCAGTTTTTATAATAAAAAAAATCCAGACAAGATAAAGATAGTCATGGTATCTTACTTTAGCTTTCACTACTCTCACGACTCCCGCTCCTCCGCTTCTATTTAAATGACAGTGTGCAGTTCTGCAAAGATTCGGCATACTCCGGGCATATAGAAAGTTCCTGACGCTGAGTTACAGACACGTTTTTGGATGAAGAACATAGAGTGAAGCAAATTCACGAGATGAGAGCCAAGAGTTCGGTCAATTAAAACAGAGCAAAGGAAGTAAATTTGCCCCCCTGCCATCTCATTCCAAGTTTATCTGTGTAAAAAATATTAGTTCAGTGCTTCGTTTTCCAGAGCCTTTCTCCCATAGGACTCTTATTTTCCGCCGGAACAACATGTACGTCGGGGAGGATAAAGGTTCTGAAAAGGGACACAAGCTAACAAAAAATATACGTACAAAGAGCGAGACTCTGAAAAAATACATACGACTTTTGCAATAGAAATAAAGGATTTTGGAAGGTACGAATGCACGTCGAAAAAAAGAGCCTCGGACTACTCCTCATGGAAGCGCTTGTGGGAGTTCACATACGTTCGCTTATATAAAATTATACAAACGATTCTGCACACAAGTGAGCTGTAGAAATATAAAATTTGTATAATAAAAATATAAAGGTTTTACTACAGATTTATAAGAAAGATATTACATACTGGAGAAATTATGAAAGAATCTCGGAGAAAAATCCAGTAAATTGCTTGTAAAGAAGTGACGACAACTGGTGAAATCGTGTAGTTTATCTCTGTTGGTCTGCAGTGTCCGTCGGATTTTTTCCTGTACATTTCCTGTACTTTCTTCTCAGGATCCTTCCATCCGCTTTCCCTATAACTTTCCACAGAGGTTTGTTTTTCTGTAGTGAGGGAACTCCTATATGTATTTATTTTACTGGAAGACTCAAAGGGAAAGCAGTGTGTATTGACGACGAATCAACAATTTGTTCTTTCTTCCTTCTCTTCCTTTGTACTCGAAGAACTATAGTCCAACCTTCTCTTACACGTTTATCTCGACAGTATTTTTCTCAAATTGCACATGTTCCTACTCAAGATGTCCCACTGATTTTCAAACTTAAATTTCCCCGTCACCGGTGTTATAAAATCTGCAACATTGACTGCTCGAAATCATCGACTTATGGATTTTTCAACATGTTGAGAACATAAATTTTCTAAAATATTATTCAACGTTATGGACACTTTTTGAGAAAATTTGAGGATTTGTCAAAACAATCGGATTTGAATTAGGAATAATATGTAAGGTGTGGTGTTGAACACTAGATTTGAGGAAAACTAAGTCTCCGTAATTCCGTCAAGTCTGATTCTGACAATGTAGAAAATTCATGGTAGACCGGTACTTAAACTTGCTGACTGTGCTCTGCGATGTGAATATTTGCTCTTAACTTCAGTCATGCATGGTCCTTCCATCCGACAGGGGGAGGAAAAGAAGAAAGTGATAAGAGACTTGAGAAAAAGGCCTCCTGGCAAGAGCCTATAAGCTTGTGTGGTTGTTCCAGTAAATAGAATTACTCTTGTCGGCTGTTGTTTGTGGTCGAATTTTATCTCTAGATATAAATACCACTCCACTTCACCAGGATTCGTATGCATATATACGAGCCATTACAGCATAGATATCAGCGAAGAAGGAGACCGCAGTGGAGAGTCGACGAGCATGTATACATAAGAGAACCTCAAGTCAAGTGAAAGGTCAAAAGCTGTTGAGGCTCATACCGTATCCAAGCATTGTTTCCATCCCTTGTCCTTCCCTTTTGTAAACCTGCTCAACATAATAATCAAATTCTCCCTAAAGAAAGATACACTCGTACCAGAAACGTGTTATATTCCGGAGAAAACTAGCTACTCTTGGTATTAGCCCCGCAAGTGTGGGACACTCCTGTGGAAGTGAGGAAGGAAGACATCCTATGGTTAACGATACTCCTTCCATTCCACCAGCTTCTCGCCGTACCCGGACCTCCATAGTCAAGTCTAGTAGTATATTTGTGAAGGCTCGAGGAAAAGCTGAAGCTACTTAACGCTAAAGCCCTCCAAGAACATTTCCACTACCGCCAGCATTTTCTTCTCTGCTTCTCTAAATCTCCCTACCTCATATTATTACTGTACACGTGCATTATTACATTGTACATGTGTATAGTTATACTGCAAATGTGATTTGTTATACTTTAGAAGTACGTTCGTACTCTGTAGGTATGTACTCCATGTTGAAAATGTGTATTGTTATACTGTAAACGTACTAGTATGGTGTACATTATTTGTATACTTTACAAGTGTATTAATACCGCATTGGGCATCACTGAGCTATACAAGTGCTTACTCCCCGGGCCTGCATATTAGTGTGTGGTAAAAACCTACGTACCTGACATCAAATCCTCCGGACAAATACCTCCAGACCTGTAATTGCCTTGGAGTGGAAGTAAAGAAAAGTTTCCAAGTCTATTGCTTCCAGAATTCTAGAATACACATACTGTATGACACTCACGAAAATACAGTCGAATCCTCACAGGAAAATACGAGAATACTTGCAAGAAAAAACTAGAGTAGGTGGATACTCACTAGCAGGATACTAGAATATGCCCGAACACTTGGATAACACACACGTTCCAGAAGGAAGATACATATAAAAGTGCTGCTTGAAAAGCAATTCTGTTGTTAAAGCAGTTGCTGTTAAAGCTATTCAGGAATTATTAAGTAAAGATTTGCTAAACGTCCTAGTTAACACCGTGAGGAGCAGTTGTGAGACAAATCGGAGCTAGTACTTTAAGAACCAACCGCACACCACAAAAGTTTTTTAGTCAGTTTAATCCCTTCGTAGTAATTGCAATTGTTGTGCAAGCATCTGCGGCATCCACAAATTCCTAACAAAAGCGATTGACGCAAGAAGCCTGAGACTAACACTAAGCCATTCGCTACGATAAATCTGTAGGAAAAGTAATTCTCATCAAGCAATCCGGAAATAAAGCAATTTACTTCCAGAGGCGAAGGATTTCGTATCAAGCAGTCGCAAGTACAAAATGATTTGCATTGAACAGTCGAAAGTATAAAGTCATTCTCATCAAAAATTTCAAAGCCGAACTCGTATTGAACTACCCAAATTAAATCGATTCACATCGTATACATTCGAAAATGGAGCATTAATTTGCAATCTGAGAGTAAATCAATTCAAATCAAGCAGTCCAAAGGAAATCGATACTCATTAATCAACTTGAAAGTGAATCAATTCAACAGCCCTAAATCAATCAAATTGTGAAATAAAAAATTGTGGCAGTTTACAGAGGGAGAGCAAATTAATTCTCATCCAGGAGTCTAGACGAAGAAATTAAAACAAAATAAAGTTCACTTCGTGACGTAAAAAGCCATTTTACATCAGTGCAAACGGTGTTGGAACATCTTTGAGTAGCTAAACAATAAATATTTATTAAAATAAAAGTTTATTAAATTGGAACGTTAACCTGAAAAGATCTCAACGTGTAGCTTTGCTCTGGTACTTCAATGGTACTTGGCTCTCGACATCCAATCATAATAATCTTCAATAACTGGATTAAAAAAAATGGAATCGTGGATTCTCTCTCGAACAGTTTGGTCTTGTAATTCCTTGTGCATCTTATAGTTTGTCAAGAAGGTGCGTGTTCCCGAGAGTTAAAGATGCGAAAAAACAGGCGTGAGACATGTGAAGTTGTAGGAGGAGGCCTACGTCTCCTCGAGAAAGCTAAATAACCAGCGAGGCTTAACTTAAGCGAAGTAGTTGTTGATGATAATTACCTACTGACTGTGTAGAGCCTCGGCTTTAAAAACACATATTCAATGAGTATGGCGGCAGTTGCGGGGATTTATGGAATGGGCGACGACCCTTTTGGATTATGCAGGAACCCCAAAATCTATGCAGAACGGTTTCACCAGCTCCAGCTCCAGCATGAAAAGAATTTGGAAATTCTGTGAGTTTCTTAAAGTACAAAATAGCAGTAGCATGTAATTGAGTCATTACTATCTGATCGACTCTTAATACATCCTAAATAGCTGTTTCCCTACATACGTTTCATTAAGATTCACATGGTCTTTAAAGTCTTTAATGGCCTTCGTTTGCTTTTCCCATGCATTCGTGACCATTCGGACGAATATTCGATTTTCCTATAAGCACCTCATCGTCCAATCGTGCATGTTAAAGCATATATGCATACTTTCAAAAAATTATTAACATAATCTCAGTCTTAAATTATTCTGATAAGAAACCGCAATCATGATGAATTACAGTTGAAGCCTTGTAAAATAAGCTATAGTTCAAAAAGGAATAAAAACATCTGGAAAATAATAATATCATGTTACCAAGATGCAATGTGTTGGACCGAGTAGTTCAATTTAATTCAAACCCAGTCTGCATGAATGCCGTGAGATGTTGATTTTGTACAAGTGTCACTTTGTAGAAGCTCCTAAATAGAAATCTCACGCTAGGTTGACGTTTCCCCGTGCTAAAATATTTTATTAATTTTGGGAATATTATACTTTGAGGCTGGTAAAGGTTAAAAAACTACGATGGGGATGAACCACTGCGCATTCTTTCTAAAATGCCAAACTCATCAATTTTTAGTGGCGAGGGCTAATAGTCTAAGGCTTGGTTGTGTGGGAGCTCTGGATTATCATCATGAGAATCATTTCACTGTATTTTCTCCCTCTGAGAATTTCCCGTCCTTTCACGTGCGTTTTGTACTTATGGGACACTGTATACATACTTCTTTGTCAATGCTCAAGTGTATATCTATTTTTATTTTTATATCAATATCTATTTTTGTAACCATCTTTATTATTTCTCTGTGTGCTTTATTTTTCGTAGACATACCAAGTTCTACAACAATACTTGTGTATTATAGAAAACCTTCAAAACCCTCATAACTGGAAGAACATCATTTCCGAGCCTCCACATATAAACAAATTGCCGGGTCTTATGCACGGCAGTCAATCCTTTATTAAAGTACATATACATACTCCGCCAACTTGCAAAATTGATGCCATCCGGATAAAAAAGTTGTCCGAATGTAATCCCGTAGCCTAAATAGAAGATTATATTACAAAATGATGAGCACAGCATGGTTCCAGGAAGGAATATCAGATGATGGTGAAACCTGTTCGGGGAAAACAATTATTCTTCAACGAGCTCAATAAGTTAATTTTCCAGGGATTGTGGCGAAACAAGCTTATCTCAACGGATTCTTTTGGTTTTGAAATTCGGAGGTAGCCGGTTTAGAAGTTTTTAGACTACTCTATCATTTCACTTAAGGCTGCGTAGGTGTTCTCAAGAGATGGACGGAAACATAATTAACTATTTAATACGCGTCTAAATAATCTAACTATTTGTAGCGTTGGCTTCTTTCTGTGTATAAAATAAGTTGCAAATCCTTGTTTTCTGGCGGATTTCATAACTAAAGGGAGTTGGTTTCATAGAATTTCTCAGAAATCCAGGAGTTTGCAGATGTATCGTTAGGCCGGAATCATGAGGAATATACGGTAAAGGAAATAACAGTCCCTGTTCTTTGACATTTTACCGCAGCACAAATAACTAGACTTGATGTTCCAATATAACTTTGCGATCATAGCGGTGTGCACATTTAAGATTGTGCACTGAAATAATAACATCATGGCAATATAGCAAAACGTATAGGAATGACATGGTGGGAATATGTAAATGGTCATGGATGCAGCATTTTAAAAATATATGTATGAATGTTCTTATTTGTAAGCCATATGAGTATGTATACGCAGTCATGTACAATGAAAATAAAATTGTATTGCAAATGTACAAATACGATTGGAGATGCGTATAAGAGCAACACTTGCATTACAAAGGGATTTAATTTGTTATTGCTATAGTAGACTTATGAGAACATTTTATGAGAGTCTTGAGCTGTAGTCGCTGGAGCATACATAGTGGGAGACCATGTTCTCTCATTATATCTCCCTATAAACATGATGAACCTGATTAAAATACATGGCGCACTGTGGAGAGGCAGGCACACCTTTGGCAAGACCATGTGCCCAGCCATATATTGTGGTGAAGTATTACAGATATTTTCATTATAGCCTGTGCCCCAAAACAGATAAAACACACGCCGTGTGGATGACTGTAATAGTTTCAGTGCATTTTGTTTACTCTCACTCTCATGTTTGGGTTAGTTTCGGAATTCAGCAGAAGAAAGATACCGTAGTAACCAGAAGCCTATTTAATGTTACTAACCTCAAGAACCAGACTAATGCTAACCCGCAATGGTCGTATTTACGACGTATACAGAACATCTGTACAGTCCATAGGGCTGTGAAAGTCCAGTGAGTATCTATTTGCGTGTACCCACCACCGCTTTTTAAGTTGAAACCATTTCCTCCAGGAAATTTCCTCCACGCGTCGTCCAAAATGAAGATATAAGTTTTGGTTTAGAAAATAAGACATTTCCATGAAATGCTTGAACAAAGTCAACTTCCCTTCACTCATGAGGTTTTTATGGGCCCGAGGAGTAGACGGATACAACTCCCATTGAAAGAAAAGTTTAAAAACCACAAAATTTCTTTGAACGACAGGTCCGGATTTGATATGTGGACATTTTTAAATCCAACCACCATAAGTTATCACTCTTCATAAATATTGCTTTCAAATAGGTGCGGCTTAAAATACCTTGAATCAGGATATTTTTGATTTATTTCCCATTTAAGTTTCTTTTTAGCTTGTTTCTTGTAAGCTTTTAAACGAACTTGGTGGTTGGAGTTGGTACTACTTAAACTATATTTGAATAGAAAGTGTTTTATGAGTTTTTTTTAAATCAACCTTGGTCGTCAATATTTTAAGATTTTAAGACTTTAAAAAGTGAAATAATATTTTTGCCCGTAGTGGTTTAAAGTGTTGGACTTTCCCTCCACGCTTTCCTTTCTTTGCAAAAAAAAACTTGCTGGTAGTGGCTTGGCGGGAGATTTTGAAATGGCTCTAAAAATACCTCTAGAGAAGGAAGTGAGCGATATTTTGAGAGAGAGTGTTTGTGTGATTGGGCACGTAAGGTAGAAATTTTGGTGAAATTGAGAGCAGGAACTCTATAAAAAAGTAGGGAGTTCAACTAGATTAGAGTTGTTGGGAAAGGAGTGGAGTCTGAGAAGCAATATATTTTAGCAGAAATTGTAATGGGAAAAGTTAGGGGAGAACTTGGAAATGATGGAGGTTTAGTTTCTGGGAAAAGCTACCACTTTAAGCTACTACATTGACTCCGAAGGGATATTATTTTCCCTTTTACGCTCTGCTTTCCTTATGGGAACATTGTGTATGAGGGTCAGAGAGAGAAAGGGACGGCTTTAAACACCGATGTCCTTCTCTTGAACCAGTATGAAAGAGTTTTTAAAGCTCAGAAGAGAAGAAAAGATTACATACTACAGTAAATACGTAATTAGTAGCAAATATCGAGAGGTGACTACTACACGGTTGAGAATATTTAGTACCACAACCTGAAAGTAGTAATATGCATGTATGTATACTATGTATTAGCTACGATAGCTGCTATATAAGTATTCCTCATGATTGGAATGCAAAAGTTGCAGATTAAATTAGATAGTAAATATGTAAATAAACACTCGTACATATGTAAGGCACAGAACACATCTGTGAGGTAAAGGCTCTCTTTCACCAACTTGTGACACTTCAAAATAAAAAATGGTAGTGGAAAGGAGAAAGGCGGAAAGAATTAAACTTGTTAGAGGTTAATCTGCAAACGACGTCTTTATCAACCATCCCTTCTTCTTCAACCTCACATTTTTCACGCTCCTTTATTATCTCTCAGCGTCAATTCCCTATGTCAGATGAGTTTTCAGCTATTGAGCTGCGCGCCGTCGTCTTCTTCACTTCCGATGGACCAGCAGCAATATGCTTTGTTATAGACGGACAACTCCTTCAACATGTGTTAACACATAGTTAAGATTCTGTTTTGTTAGCTAGGTCTTAGAATGCTGACAAGATACATTTTAAGAATGTGAACAAGTATCTTTGTGTACTCTAAAGCCCGATTCACATCAACATGTTTGCGTCTGCGATCTGCGTTTTACGCAAGGTTTGAACGCAAGGAATGAGAAC
>JAQGAK010000798.1:0-52169 GCA_034696945.1 Lipothrix lubbocki | reverse complement strand
TCTTCCGAGACATTTGGCACTCCCATTTAAATACATGGGCATTGTTGAAAAATTAATTTCGTAACGGGTCTACTTTAATGCAATATATCCTTTTTTGGTATTTTTCAGGAGCTAACAAAATTTGGGTATGTAGTGTTGGCAATCTGAAAATGCCAAGACATTTTGGACATCTCGCCTGACCAAAATACCACGGCATTTTGGACATTTTCAGTTGAGGGCAAAATGATGGCATAATGACATTTTCGGCAAAGGAATTTGGGGCATTTTCAAGCAGGAAATCAGGCAGAAGTTTGGGCAATTTCAAGATTTCAGGCCAATTCTTGAAAAAATTTGATTATTTTTGAATTTTTTTTCTAAATATATTTGCGACAAATATTTTACGTATTTAGAATTTTATTTAATTATTATTACTAATTATTATAAATTTATTGACAAAAGTTTGTCTTTTGTACCATTTTATTTATTTGTGAAAAAACTGGGAGAATGCCCGGATTTCTGCCAAAAATGCCCAGTTTTCTGCCCAAAAATGGGCATTTTAAAATTTCTGCTATTAACAGATTTTTAGGGCATTTGCCCAGTAGGCAGGGCATTTTCAGCAGGGAGGCAGAAACAAGAGGGCATTTTCATTTTGCCAACACTATACATGTATATAGAATTTTGCCCTTGCCCCCCCCCTTTGACAATTTCTGGCTACGCGCCTGCTTTCCGCCATGTGGGAAATTCGTTTAGCTTACCTACACAGATTTAGTACTGTATTGAATATCTTTAATGTGGATGAACATTATTAAGTTAAAGTTTATTTAATGACTTCAAAACTGGGTCATGTGATTCATACTACTTATTGCTGAATTTGATGAAAATATATTTGTTTAAATTTACTGCCCGGTACAACTGATGGAAGATGAAAGGTTGTATCAAAATGCGGGAAAAATTTCAAATAAAGTTCGGTTTGTAATGCACATACACACAAATTATATACGTGCATTTATAAATGTAAACAATATGTATGCAATATATATTCATACGCCCTCTACATATCAGCAGTAGCGATGCAAAATGGGCTATCTGCATAAGTGCCTAGTTGCAAAGTAGGGCATCCACTATAATTTTAAGTGCAAGGTATGCGACAATTCCACTATTATTTTACCTTTGCCGTGCAGTGGAAATTTAAAATACAAAAGCCCCCTCCGTTTTCAGCATTTAATGCAATTTAAACACGAAATCCCATTTTGAGTTCCCAATATAAATATATATCCTGTAAAACAGGAACCGTTTTTACTACCGTGCTGATAACAAAAGGTAACACCTCGAGGCTTATAGCTAGGCTAATTCTTAAACGCGACATGACAATGAGTGTCTAAACTTTCATATCTATAATTAGCTTTTGAAAGTAAAGTGGCCAGCCTGACCACTAAGCTCATTTCAAACCAGTAAATGAAATGTGTGAGATACAGTGCTACTAATATTTTCAGCGTTGTCCATACATCCAAAAAATTCAAGACCTAAATACAAGTAGAAAATTATATTTTATTGATACCGTCTGGTGATTTAGTTTTTTTAAACTTTCGAAACCCTTCTCAGCAATACTGATCTAGTGCAATCATGAAACCTAATTACGAGTGTAATTTCTGCCAAAAAACATTTTCCAGGAAAAGTAACATGTACAGTCACATTAAAACTCATACAGGGGAAAGCAGGGAGAGGCGTTTCAGCTGCCCCTTGTGTCACAAATCTTTTGCCCAAACTGTTGCGTTACAAGCTCATTTTAGAATTCATTCAGGTGAAAAGCCTTACAAATGCAAAATTTGTAATCATGCATCTTCCAGACAGGGTAATCTAACCAGGCACATGCGGGTTCACACCGGAGAAAGACCACATAAATGTGATGTTTGCCAGAAAACATTTCCAGAATCTGGTACGTTAAAAAAGCATTTGCTGATTCACACGGGCGTAAAACCGCACGTCTGTACAATTTGCGGTAAAGCGTTCATATCGCGGAACAATTTGACAGGGCATATGAGAATCCACAGCGGGGAAAAGCCATTTGAATGCAGCTACTGTTGTAAACGCTTTGCTCACAGTCAACACATGAAGACACACATGCGTAGACACACCGCAGTCAAGCCGTACAAGTGCAAAGTGTGCGACAAAGCTTTCGTGGATCAAAAGGATTTGGGTGTTCACATTCGTACTCACACAGGAGAAAAGCCGTACAATTGCAAATATTGTGATAAATCCTTTTCACAATCTGGTAGCATGCAAATCCATCAACGAAGACACACACAAGAGAAGCCGGTTAGCTGCGAGGAGTGTGGAAAGACGTTTGGAATACAAGTTTCACTTTATCATCACCAAAAAACTCATCAGTTATTAAAACCATTCACATGCAATTTCTGCAGCAAAGAATTTCACAGACTCGGGGATATGGAAAAACATATTAGAATTCACACAGGAGAAAAGCCTTACCAGTGCCAATTTTGTAAGAAAGCCTTCAATATGATATCGTCTCTTAAAAGTCATATACAATCTCACACCCGAGAGAAACCCTACAAATGTCAATTTTGTGGCAAATCATTTTCGCGATTAGGTTCTTTGAAGATTCATCACATTACGAACAGTAAAATGTCTTGCAAAGGCAATAAATGTACTAGGAAATCTAGTGAACCACCAACGTTCAAATGTACTGAGAGCTCTAAAAAGACACATGTGGAGCGTTGTCAACAGTGCCAAAGTGTTTGCGCGTCCATCGAAGAACTGTGCAAGCATTATTACACTCAACACGGTCTACCAGTGGTGCGAATGCTTCGCATGACAATATTCAGAAACTCATCCGTTTGATTACCTGGAAAACGATCATTATCAGGCAAGAAAGTCTTATCTATTGGCGATGAACAACACGTGCTTGACAACAAGCTCCATTATTAGTGTTGACATCAATTTCGTGTTTCAAATTATTTTGTTTGAATTATTTACGGTTTCGGCTTTCCTTCGGTAATTATGCAATTGGGTTTTTGGGCTAACACATCAATCCACACATATTACCTTACGATGTTTGAACACACACAATATAATGTGTAAATACAATAAATGTGTACGTATTTGTAATGTGTTTATTTTAAAGTATTTTATTTATCAATAAAATTTTATCATGTATATCTTATCTATCTTTGATCAAAAACTGAAATTCACACGGGTCAATTAGCATGGCATTATCGCATAGGAACACGTTTCAATGTATAATTGGCCGATGCATGTGTTTAGTTATATTGTGGGAATGAATTGGAATTTATTTTAAATATCTCCGTCGTAATTATCATAGTATGAAGAGTTTAACATGTTAAAATAATTAGGAAAATAAAATTAGACAATTTTTCACAACCTAAAAGGTTTCCTTTAATGATTTGCAGAATCATAATTAATGCTTTATTGCACTCTATTCCCTTTATAAAAGTCGAGCGGCGGAATATCCTCTAATATTATAAATATACCAAATTGGCTAGCTAAATAATGTTCCATAGGCTTCATACATAGTTATTCAAACAACAGACTGCATCACGGTTTCCCTTTATTTATTGGTCTTGTTCGTCTGTGCACAGAGATTACATACATTGTTGTATTACAAGCATTTCAGAAGCCTTATGTTAAGAAACTACAGAGGAAAACTTTCTAAAATGTATTTTTATATGCAAGAGCGTAAGTGGTACATTTAAATCCCAAACTTTGTTTGTTGATGCGAAGATGAAACCTTGAGGGCTCAAACTGCATATTCTTAAGTTCAACTTCAATATAAAAATGTAACTTTCAAATTTAAAAATAGTTTTTGAAAGTAAATTATTTGATAGCTTCACTGCATACATCTAGAATCAGTTTATTAAATTCGTTAAAGCAAGTGTTACCAAATGTTTATTGTTCATACGTACAAAATATTCATGAACTAGTAATTACAGTGAAAATTAGCAATCAATTCATTTTATTGGCAACTTGTGGCGTATTGTTTTAGTTGATGTGAGTACCACGACTTTTTCCAAGTTGGTCAAGCAAAAACTGTCCATCACTTTCATTCGATCCAGTTATGTCAAACCCCAAACCAACGTGAAAATTGCGTTTTGTTTAAAATTTCAAACGAAAGTATTTCGCTGAATACGCCTTCGGAAAATATTTAAAGGGCAATTTACAAGATATAAAAGGAGACGATCAAACACATTTGATATTGCAATAAATCGGTACCAATTTGCATTCGAAATCGCTCCCAATAGAAGGACTATATTGCGCTCAAAAGTTGTGCAATCATGGAGAAAAATCACGAATGCTCTGTCTGCCAAAAGCGTTTTACGACAAACAGTGAAATGAAAGTACACATAAGAACTCATACAAGAGAAAAACCTTACAGTTGCCCCTTGTGTCATAAGTCTTTTGCCCATTCGGCTACGTTACAAGCTCATTTTAGAATTCATTCAGGTGAAAAGCCTTACAAATGCAAATTTTGTAATTATGCATTTTCCAGACCCGGTAACCTAACCACGCACATGCGAGTGCACACAGGAGAAAGACCATATAAATGTGACATTTGCGAGAAAACATTTCCAGAATCTGGTACGTTAAAAAAGCATTTGCTGTTTCACACGGGGATAAAATCGCACGTCTGTACAATTTGCGGTAAAGCGTTCGTGTTGAGGAATTATTTGACTAAACATATGAAAATCCATAGTGGTGAAAAGCCATTCGAATGCAGCTACTGTTATAAACGCTTTGCTGACAGTCAACATATAAGGGCACACATACGTAGACACACCGCAATCAAGTCGTACAAGTGCAAAGTGTGCGTTAAAAATTTCGTGGATCAACAGGATTTGGGTGTTCACATGCGAACTCACACAGGAGAAAAGCCGTACAAGTGCACATATTGTGATAAATCTTTTACACAAGCCAGCCACATTAAACGCCATATGCGGTCACACACAGCTGGGAAGCCGTTTAGCTGCAAGGAGTGTGGAAAATCGTTAAAATCACAATCTTCACTTTATACTCACGAAAAAATTCATCAATTGGAAAAACCATTTAAATGCAATTTTTGCATTAAAGAATTTCGCAGGCTTGAGCATATGGAAAAACATATCAGGATTCACACAGGGGAAAAGTCATACAAATGCCAATTTTGTAATAAAGCATTTTCTTTGTCATCGTCCCTTACAAATCATGTACGAACCCATACTAGAGAGAAACCGTTCAAATGCAAACTTTGTCCCAAAACGTTTTCGTATTTAAGTTCATTGACGTCTCATCAAAATAATAAAATGTCCTGTAAAATCACGAAATGTTCCAGAAAACCTAGTCTATCACTAACAATAAAATCTTTTGTGGATACCAAAAACGAACATCCGGATCGCTGTAAACAATGCCACACTGTTTGCACTTCCATTGAAGAACTGTGCAAACATTACTCCACCCAACACGGTCTTCCAGTGGTGCGCATCCACCGAATGGCTGTATTCAGAAACACATCTGTTTGAATATCTACTTGCCCTTTCCTGAATAAAAACCAAATCAGCAACTCAATTCCGCAATTATATTTACTAATGATATCTATAGATAGTTTGTAATACCAGGAATGAATGTACCTTTAGAAAGTTTCATTTAAAATTTCGCTACTTTGAATTCTAGAAAACTTCACTTCAAAAGGACATTATTTTGAACGGTGTTCCCCAACCAGCAGTTATTGACGACTAAAAAGACATTCGTCGTATTTTTTATAATATTTCATTGAATTTGACTGATTTGCTGGTTTGCAGGTTCTTTGATCGTTTCAAATTAACGGAATCAACTGAGGTCAAAGTATGTCGAATGTATAGGAAGAGTTTGCTGTCCCCACTGTTTGAAATTTGTATATAACTATAGATTTCGTTTGGGTTGGCAAGTGGTAAGCACGATGTTGTATATGAAAATTACCTATTTCAGGATTTAATTTGTTTAATGGAGCTTGTCCTAAAATAATTGTAACCCGCACACTGCATACGTCGAAACGACAATTATTCTTATTTCAAGTTTAGTAAACGTATTTGTAGCAATTTTCGAAGATTTTGTTGAAAGGCAGTGATATTTACAGATATTTATATAATATGTACTAATTATGATTAAATATATTATATTAAATAAATTCAGTATTTTGAATAAAAACTGTATAAGTCATGTTATTTTTTCAAGCATGTTGCCAAATATGTACATACATACCCTAATTTTATTTTACCTTCCAAATGCATAATTTTCCAATATTCAGCAACTACGAAGGAAAACTTTCTAACATGTATTATTATGTAGAAAAGATGCAAGCCAGTGAGATGTGCATTTTCACAGACATTCAATACACACAATGGTTATACTTAAAGGGAAATTATAGCGGTTTCATATACATCTGCTGAAGTTTACCTCATTATCGTATTGACAACAAGGTTAGACCTGAGGGCGAATAACGCTCATTCTTAACCACCCAAACACTACAAATTGGTCAACTTTCACAACTAAAAATAACTTGAAATTTCAAAGTTCGTTCAATACACATTGGACTAGTGAAAGGTTCGAAGAAGTTCTATCAAAATTTTTCTTATGTATACGTAAATAATATTCTAAAACTAATTACTGTGAAAATAAATAATCATTTAATTTAACAGACAATTTACGCTTGTTAAGAGTTTCTTAACGAAGTCCAACATTGCACAAAATCTACGAAGAAAATGGTTCACTGACAAATTGCAACAAATATAAAAGACAACTATTTCAACACATTGGATATTTCACTGACGCGGTTAAAATTTACGTCCGAAATCCTTTGCAACAGAATAGATAATTGTCTCAAAGTTATGCAATAATGAAAAATAATTATTTTAATAAATTTTTAGCCCCAGAATCACGCAATGTTTTGTGAAATGGTTCGAAAGAAAATATTTCTAGAACGAATTACAAATAGATAACTACATATGTTCACAAAGTACTTATAATTAGCAAGTTAGTGATTTGAATTATTCTAGATCACAATTGATCTCAACAAACGGAATTACCTATTTCAGTTTAAAAAGCTGCACTATGATGGAAAATGGGTACAAGTGTAGTTTCTGCTAAACGACGTTCGCCAGAAAATGTGACATTAACAGACACATAAGAACTCATACAGGGGAAAATCCTTACAGTTGCTCCCTGTGACTTAAATCGTTTGTCCAATCGGTTACGTTACAACCTCATTTTAAAATTCATTCAGGAGAAAGACCTTACAAAAAAATTGTCCAAATAATCAAGTTCCAGAAAGAATACTCTAACTACGCACACGCGAATTCCCACCGAAGAAATGCCAATCAAATGTGATATTTGCAAGAAAACATTTCCTGGCTCCAAAACAAACAAAACAATTGCTGATTCGTACAGGGGTAAAATTGCACGTCTGCGACCCATGTGGCAGGGCATTCCCAGTTCGCGGTAATATGCTACTTCAACCACACCGGGGAAAAGCCGTTTGAATGCACATACTGTCGCAAACGTTTTGCGCAAAGTCAACAAATGAAGAAACATATGCGTAGACACAGCTTAGACAAGCCTTACAAGTGTAGAATGTGTGACAAAAATTTCGTGGATCAACAGAATTTGAGTAACCACATTAGAACTCATACAGGAGAAAAGCCGTACAAGTGCAAATATTGTAATAAATCCTTTTCACAATCCAGTAGCATGCAAAGGCATTTACGAACACACACAGGTGAGAAACCGTTTAGCTGCAATGATTGCGGAAAGACGTTTAGATCACATTGTTCACTTTATGAACACAGAAAAATTCATCAGCTGAAAAAACAATTTAAATGCAATTATTGCGGCAAAGAATTTCGCCAGCTTCATCATATGGAAGGTCATATCAGAATTCACACAGGAGAAAAGCCATACAAGTGCAAACTTTGTTATAAAGCATTCTCTGCGAAATCATCCCTTACAAGTCATATACGGACCCACACTAGAGAGAAACCCTGTAAATGTCAATTTTGTGGCAAATCCTTTTCGCGATTAAATTCTTTGAAAATTCATCAAAGAGCTAATACTTATATGCCGTGTAAAAGCAAAAAATGTATCAGGAGATCGAGTTTACCACTAATGTTAAATCCATTTGAGGACACGAGAAACTTTTTTGCAGCACGCTGTAAACAATGCCAAAATGTTTCTACTTCTATCGAAGAACTATGCAGACATTATTCCACTCAACATGGCCTACCATTAGTGCGTATGTTTCGCATGTCTGTATTCAAAAGCTCATCTGTTTGACTACCTTTTATACGATATCAAAACTAGATAAGCATAGAAATCAATCTGATCTAGTGCAGTGAGTAATTATTGTGTGCAGTGTGAGGAAATGTATATCTTGTTAAGATCAATTTCGTATTCGTACATCCATGTATTTTTGATAACTTTGGATTTTCTGCCGTTAAATATATACATTATTGGGATTGGGAACATTTACCAGTATTACTCTACGATGTACTAATACAACATACAATATGTTTTTGCAATTTATGAATACTTACTTGTTATAGCTATCTTATCAATCACAATGTTTTTCGTGCATTTATTTTATTATATTTTATTCATCGTGTAAATTTTATCTCCCATCAAAAAACAAAATACACAGAGGTAAATTAAATTGCGAGCATTCACAGATTTCATAACATTGATTGCATGACCAAGCTATAACAAACTCTTGAAGTCACAATGACTGTCATTTACAAGTAATTCATGTACTTGCTTTCAATTTATTCAGGAAGGCATTACCATGCAAGGCTCTGGCGGATATAAATCAAATTTCAACTTTCAAATACACATAACGCAATCGCATCTATAGCCCATAGTTCAATGTTGTGTTACAAGACATTACGCCAAGACTGCAAAACATCGAAAATTTTTTTTAAAAAAACTGATGTGGTGTAAACAAACTCCACTATTATTTTACCATTGCTTTGCAGTGGAAATTTAAAATACAAAAGCTCCCTCTGTTGTCAGCGTTTAGCGCAATTTAAACACGATATCCCCTTTTGCACTGAATTGATGGTGGATATCTCACCTTGCATTGAGGTTCATGTGGAGATAGCTCACTTTGTATCTCAACCGACGATATCTACATACTACTACCTTCGATTCTGTACAACTTTCTCATTTGTTCCAACCTTTCCTGAGCTCTGGTTGTTGGATCGTTATAGAATGAGCTTTCGTTGTACAAATAGTCAAACTGTAAGACAGGAAAGCACGTCGGCTTGACGCTATGTCAGCCATATGTACATATGTAATTTATCTAATAATAGCGGTTCAAATATTTATATATACCTAGAATACACCTCAAGGCTTATAGCTAGGCTAATTCTTAAACGCAACATGACTATAAATGTGTAAACTCTCACATCTATAATTAACTTTTGAAAGTAAAGCGGCCAGCCAGGCCACTGAGCTCATTTCAAACCAGTAAACGAAATGTGCGAGATACAGTGCTACTAATATTTTCAAAGTTGTTCATGCATTCAAAACATTCAAGATCTAAATACAAGTAAAAAATTATATTTTATTGATAACGTCTGGTTATTTGGTTTTTTAAAACTTTGCCCTCGAAACCCTTCTCAGCAATACTGATCTAGTGCAAACATGCAAACTAATTACGAGTGTAATTTCTGCCATAAAACATTTTCCTGTACAAGTAACATGTCCAGGCACATTAAATCTCATACAGGGGAAACCAGGGAGAAGCATTTCAGCTGCCCCTTGTGTTACAAATCGTTTGCCCACTCTGCTGGGTTACAAGTTCATTTTAAAATTCATTCAGGTGAAAAGCCTTACAAATGCAAAATTTGTAATCATGAATTTACACAAAAAACTAACCTAACCACGCACATGCGAGTGCACACAGGAGAAGGACCATATAAATGTGATATTTGCCAGAAAACATTTCCAGAATCTGGTACGTTAAAAAACCATTTGCTGATTCACAGTGAGGCAAAATCACACGTCTGTAAAATTTGCGGTAAAGCGTTCATATCGCGGAGTAATTTGACAGGGCATATGAGAATCCACAGCAGTGAAAAGCCATTTGAATGCAGCTACTGTTGTAAATGCTTTGCACGCCGTCAACATATGAATGTACACATGCGTAGACACACCGCAGTCAAGCCGTACAATTGCAAATTGTGCGACAAAGATTTCGTTGATCAAAAGGATTTGGATATTCACATGCGCACTCACACAGGAGAAAAGCCGTACAAGTGCAAATATTGTGATAAATCCTTTACACAATCCAGCCACATGCAAAGTCATATGCGGACACACACAGCTAAGAAGCCGTTTAGCTGCAAAGAGTGTGGAAAAACATTTGGATCACGAGGTTTACTTTATCATCACCAAAGAACTCATCAGTTAATTAAACCATTCACATGCAATTTCTGCAGCAAAGAATTTAACTGGCTCTGAGACATGGAAAAACATATCAGAATTCACACAGGAGAAAAGCCGTACCAGTGCCAATTTTGTAAGAAAGCCTTCAATACGCTAATGTCCCTTAAAATTCATATACAATCTCACACCGGAGAGAAACCCTACAAATGTCAATTTTGTGGCAAATCATTTTCGCAATTAGGTGCTTTGAAGATTCATCACATTACTAACAGTAAAATGTCCTGTAAAGGCAATAAATGTGCTAGAAAATCTAGTGTACCACCAACGTTCAAATGCACTGAGAGCTCTAAAAAGACACATGTGGAGCGTTGTGAACAATGCCAAAGTGTTTGCGCGTCCATCGAAGAACTGTGCAAGCATTATTACACTCAACACGGCCTACCCGTGGTGCGAATGCTTCGCATGACAATATTCAGAAACTCATCCGTTTAATTAGCTGGAAAACGATCAAAATCAGATATGAATAAAGGTCTTATCTATTTCAGATGAACAACTTGTGTGTGACAAAAAGCTACATTTGTAGTGTTGACATCAATTTCGTGCTTCAAATTATTTTGTTTGAATTATTTACGGCTTCGACTTGCCTTCGGTAATTATGCAATTGAGGTTTTGGGCTAAAACATCAATCCACACATATTACGTTACGATGTTCGTGCATTGAAAATATAATACCTTTTTCGAATTAGTGATTTTATATAAGCTCCTTTTCATATTGTGTCAAAATCATATAAGCTCCTTTTCTAGTTAGTCCAACGATATGTAACTACAATAAAGAATATTTGACATGGCATACATAAGTATAGCAAGTAAAATCTTTACGAAGTAAACCACGGCTGTTTTGTATCAAGCTTGCTCATACAACACGTAAGTTCTGATGAAGAGGCTTGGAAGGGTTACTTCTACGCAATTCTGATGCTCATAACAACGATATCACAAACCATATTGCTTGGACAATATTTTATACGAATGCAGGTGGTAGGAATGCGAACTCGAAGTGCTCTAATTGGAGCAATTTACCAAAAATCCTTGGTCATTTCAAATGCTGCTAGACGAGGTAGTAATGATAACAATTTAAATGTTTAAACTTATAAATACAGTAATATTACTGTCACAAATAAGTCCAACAAAGGGAAGGAAATCGTACTACATGATAAACTTCCTACTCTTGCACAGAATCTACTACCGGGGAAATAGTCAACTTAATGAGTGTCGACTCTCAACGATTTTTGGACCTAATAACGTACGTAAATGCTATTTGGAGCTCACCGCTGCAAATAGCAATAGCACTCTATTTTCTTTGGAACATATTGGGCCCATCTGTACTCGCTGGTGTTGCGGTTTTAGTTCTTCTGATTCCATGCAATGTCATTACTTCGAACATGCGGGAAAAATTGCAAGTCAAACAAATGGAAAACAAGGATCAACGAGTGAAACTTATGAACGAAATTTTATCCGGGATTAAGGTAACGGTTCATAAATGTATAGTTATGAAAATTTGCTTCTTTTACCTTTGAACCTTTACGTGACGTGTACATATAGGTCCTGAAATTATATGCTTGGGAACCGTCTTTCGAGAAAGAAGTCAAAGCAATCAGAAGAAAAGAATTGCGTGTTCTGAAAGTTGAGGCTTATCTAGACTCATTCAACGAATTTCTTTGGTATTCTGCTCCGTTTGTGGTAATTTTTCTTTCCGTTTCATGCTGGAAACTTACACAAGTTATGTAATTGCTAGATTAAATTGGCAGTGACAAATTCTATACTTCTCGCAGGTAACTCTTGTCACTTTTGCTACTTATGTGCTGATTGATGACAGAAATATTCTTGATGCTCGCAAAGCTTTCGTGGCACTGACTCTTTTCAACATCTTGCGCATGCCAATGAGTTTTCTCCCCTGGATTATTGTCCTAATGGTGCAAGTATGTTATTTAGATGTAAAGAGCCGTCTTCAAAGTTGAATGCAAGGTGAAGTTAAACCTATGATCTTCGTTCTAGGCCGGCGTAAGTTTGAAAAGATTAAATAAATTCCTCAATGCTGATGAGATTGACCCCACCGCTGTGACTCATGATGACATGGGAGATGGTAGGACTGTCATATTGAAACCATATGAGGAACTAATTGGTACATTAAGCATTAATATTTATCTTAAATGCAGGTAATACAATAGTCGTAAATAATGGAACGTTTCGCTGGGATGACACCCCGATTCTAAAACAAATCGATCTTCAGGTACCTAAAGGATCCCTGGTGGCTGTGGTTGGGGTTGTTGGTTCTGGTAAATCCTCGTTATTGTCGGCAATTTTGGGTGAAATGGAAATGTTGAACGGCAGTGTAAATACCGTAGTGAGTGCAAAATTAAAAATATTTTGACTACATGGTTAGTAAGAAAAAAAACTAGTATAATTTATTGATACATTTTTGTTGCCCCGTGCAGGGTTCATTAGCATATGTAGCTCAGCAAGCCTGGATACAGAATGAGACACTCCGAGGAAATATTTTATTTGGAACAAAGTATGATATGCGTAAATACGAAGAAATTCTGGATGCTTGTGCGCTTAACCCCGATCTGGCCATTTTACCTGGAGGAGACATGACAGAGATTGGGGAAAAGGTACAATAATGCTTGCATTACTTTTTTGTAAATTTTTGTTTTGTTAAAAAGTAAGTTGACTCGTATCTACGTGGACATTCAGGGAATCAATTTGAGTGGAGGTCAAAAACAAAGAGTATCATTGGCACGAGCAACGTATAACAATGCAGATGTGTACCTTCTGGACGACCCTCTGAGCGCCGTGGATTCTCATGTTGGCAAACATTTGTTTGACCGAGTCATTGGACCTAATGGACTGCTCCGGGGGAAAACACGAGTTATTGTTACGCATGGTCTAACATACTTGCCCCAAATGGACTGCATTATTGTGATGAATAATGGAGAAATAAGTGAGAAGGGAACGTTTCAGCAGCTTTTAAACAAGAAGGTAACCGGTCACTTTCCAACTCGCAATATCATTTTGGCTGTAAAAGATTAAAAATGAAACAGTTTGTAGGGAGCGTTCGCAGAATTCCTCATTCAGTACCTGAGCTTAGAGGACCTTGAATCTGTGGATAACACAGTATTTACTCAATTAGAGTCGGAGTTAAAAGAGGAAGTAATTAGACGTCGGCGTTATAGTTCCCGAAACTCCGAAAGTGAATTAGATGCATCTTTAAAGTTGGTCACAATAAACGTAAGTTTTTCCTTTAGATGCGTACATAAGTTTTAGGTTAATCACAGGGAGTTGTATTACTTCCTTTGGTTCACCATTCATGCCTAATACTCATTAAATTTTGTAGCAAAGTTTAAAGACAGGCCCTGAATCGGAAGTAAAGGTCACTGCGGCAATTAATGTTGACAAACTAATTGAAGTAGAACGAACAGAAATCGGAAGCGTTAAACGAGGCGTTTATCTTCATTATATGAGATCAATAGGCTGGGGCATTTTCTCTCTCTCCCTAATTTTCCACATCTTGCTTCATGGTTATTTTATTGATAAATTATTAATTAATCATTATAAATGAATTTAAATTTTTGCCGCTTTTATAGAATTCTGCGTAATTAAATTCCTATTACAATAGCTATGACTCTGAGCTCAAGCATTTGGCTGTCCATGTGGGCACAAGAACCGGCTGTAAACGGGACACAAGATATAACTAAACGGGATTATTACTTAACCGTGTATGGAGCACTTGGATTCGGGCAATGTAATACAGAAATATTGATGTAGATGATAACATAATCCTTATCGGAATTATATCGTCGGTGACGGATTTCAAATATCAAATTCCTCCAATGTCTTTTACATGCAATTTTCCAGCAATCGCTGTGTTCGTTGCCACGCTTTCAATGGCCATCGGAAGCCTTAAAGCAGCAAAATTCCTTCATAATAAAATGCTGTGCAATATACTCAGCTCGCCCATGTCGTTTTTTGATACAACTCCACTTGGGCGTATCGTGAATCGGTTTTCTAAAGATGTCGAAGTAGCAGATACCACATTCCCTGCCAACCTTCGTACCTGGTTAAATTGTCTATTTGAAGTAAGTTTGACCTAAGTTTCATTGAATATATATTTATAGAAATATTCTTAAAAGTAATTTCTATTGGTTCTTAATATCTGATTGCTAGGTTCTTAGCACCTTCGTCATTATTAGCTACAGTACACCTTGGTTTGTTTCTGTGATCGTGCCGATAAGCATTTTATATCTCTTGATACAAGTAAGAAATGTCTCAATCCTTCTTTAAGTGACAGCAGGACTTTTCTTCTTAACACATTTACATGTTATTATTATTATTATTATTCATTATCTTTTTGTAGAGATTTTATGTGTCATCATCAAGACAGCTGAAAAGACTCGAGTCCATTTCTAGATCCCCCGTTTTTTCACATTTCAGTGAAACACTTACCGGAGCTACTACTATTCGGGCATTTTCAGTACAAAGTCAATTTATTCGCGAATCTCAACGGACGGTAGACTCTAACCAGATGGCGTATTTCCCTTCGATATGCGCCAACAGGTAGTCAATATTGTTACAATATTGTTGCTGCTTCCTCCTCCATTAATAAATTCTAATTCGACATTAATTATTCTAAATTTTATCTATAAAGATGGTTAGCCGTGCGCTTAGAAGGACTGGGAAACGTTATAACATTTCTTGCAGCTTTATTCGCTGTAGTGTCCCATCCTAGCGCGGGTGTTGTGGGCTTATCCATCGCATATGCTCTAAATATCACGGACACTTTTAATTGGCTCATGAGAATAGCTTCGGATGTTGAAACAAATGTCGTAGCGATAGAGCGTATTAAAGAATACGGTGAAACACCACAGGTTTGTGCTTTACCACTCATGTATAACAGCGACATAAGCATTCCTCAGCCAGTTACAATCGTATTTAAGGGTTTTTGTCTTAAAATCATTTACTAGATTATGTAATGTTAAATTCCTTTACTTTACTTAATCACTAATGTAAGCACGTATATTGTTTTGCTATGAAACTAAAGGAAGCACCCTGGGAAGTCCCGGAATCAAGGCCCCCACAAAACTGGCCACAAGATGGCGTCATAAAATTCTACGATTATCAATCTCGTTATCGCGAAGGTTTGGATTTGGTTCTGCGAGGTATAACTTGTCATATCTGCTCCGGTGAAAAGGTTCCTATTTATTTTACTATTTAACATAACTATTGTTGATGTTTATTTTTGTTGTTATGCCGATTACCATGTCGTTTACACCATATAATCCTTGAACAGGTGGGCATTGTGGGTAGAACCGGGGCAGGCAAATCTTCCATGACATTAGGGCTGTTTCGAATTGTAGAGGCAAATGGTGGCTCTATTGAAATTGATGGAGTGGATATATCGCGACTAGGGCTTCATGATTTGCGAGGGAAATTAACAATCATCCCTCAGGATCCGGTTCTTTTTGCGGGAACCCTTCGCATGAATTTGGATCCTTTTAGTAAATACACAGATGAGGAAGTATGGCGCTCCTTAAAGTTTGCTCACTTAGAAGGACCTGTACAGTCTTTTTCAGCCGGCTTACATCACGCAATCATCGAAGGTGGCGAAAACTTGAGGTACGGACTTGCAAAAATAGAGTGACAAATTGTTGACATGTCCCGTACATTGTGTAGGACCTAAGATTTTGCGTTCTCTTTTTAGTGTCGGTCAAAGGCAGTTAGTCTGCTTAGCCAGAGCTTTACTCCGTAAAACCAAAATCCTCGTATTGGATGAGGCTACAGCAGCCGTTGACTTAGAAACAGATGATTTGATTCAACAAACGATTCGGAGTGAATTTAGCAACTGCACTGTTTTAACTATAGCCCATCGGCTCAATACCATCATGGATTACAACAGGTATGCCCTACACCATACGCTGTTAACTTTTGCTTATAAAATTATGATTATTTGTTATCAACTTTCCTAATTATTCATGAAGTGTGACTGATCATGTCTTTTGCTTTTTTTCGAAAAATGCAGGGTAATAGTTTTAGATAAAGGAGAAATAAAGGAGTTTGACAGCCCTCAAGTATTGATTGAAAACGACCAGACGATATTTTATGGTATGGCTAAGGATGCGGGATTGATTAAATAATACAAGCGCTAATATTGTCATTATTTAGTACATTCTTGTAAACTTTAATTTTGTTTTTTATAATATTAAAGTTCAAAAAAGTTATTATTCTTGTTTTCTATCTTACTTTGCTTGCATACACATATACTACCCTTGTAACATTCTACAATCGCTGTATGTTTTAGCAGTATTTCGATTTTATAACGCCATTTCCTAAAGTAGTAGTATCTTCAACCGTCCAAACAACCCTTTCCGGATCCTCTTCCAGAGTAAGAAATTCAACGGGCAGAATGTCCTCCTTCTCGGTGCCAGCAGCAATTCCTCCAGCCAAGTATTTTCCAACCATTGTGGTATTGTGGTTACTAACAGCAACCAAAATACGGAAGGTTTGGTCATCAACCAGTTCAGGAATGAATTCAGTTTGATCGTCAAGTAGTGGGACGTTGTTTTGGTATTTATTAAAGATTAGGAAACGCCCGCTAGATGTAGCGTTGAAAACCCAAAGACTGGCCTTACCGAGGCTCCGCCCTTTAGTGCGTTGGTGTAAACTTCGAGTAAAAATATTTGACGTCCCGTTACCGAAAAGATTCCCTCGGTTTTTCACGTTCTTTAATTCAACACCACTGGATATTACATCCTGAACTATGTACGGCAGTTTGGGAAAGAGCCCCAGGGATATTCCACACATGGCTCGGTAGTGGTGAGCTAAGAGAAAAACTTCGGAATAGCCATAAAGGAATGACTTCGTTTGCACCTTATGAAATAATATTTCGAAGCCACGAGGATAGTCTATACTATTCAAAAATCGTATAACGGAACCGATCACCGTTCGATTGTTGAATTGCACTCGATCCAAAACTCGCGTTGCCAGATCCTTAAGTTCGTTTTCAGGTAAAAGCTGCGGGCGAATCGCATCCCAAAACTTGCGAGCAGCAATGTCGTTGCAATTGGAAAGACTCGCAGCACAGTTGTCCACTCGTTTCTCCAGGTTGTTCATGTTTAGTGTTTGGAACAGCTAATTTAATTTTATTAAATACAAATTAGTACCGAGATATGATCCTTATATTTACTATTTACGAGTCTAATATTAAGTACAAGTACAAGAAAATACTTACAGATGTCTTAATTTTGGACAAGTCATCGTACACTTTGTTCTCAAACTCGGAAAACCACTCTGGCTTGGCAAGGGCACTGAAAACATTTTAGTCAATGTTCAACCATGCAACGAATGATAAAATGTAGAAAATACTAATCGGAATTTACCCGTTTGCTGTTCCCGTAAAAAACCCTATGAGACTTGCAATCACTATTATTAAATTAGTTTTCATCTTGGCTTGCTTGACCATCGATCTGCGTCTTCCAGTGTACAAACCAACTCTGGATTATTATGATGAGTTTTAAAGAAGGTCAGTGTCCTTTTAACAATTTAAACAAATAAAAAATGCAAGGTTTAGTACTTGTAAAATTAATACACAATGTGTGGTACTTTTACATTTTAATCCATCGTTTAGAGTTTTATTGACGTCACAAACTTGTGCAGTAAAGATGGTAAAGGTAATTTTTAATTTTATTGACATCTTAATGCCGTCTGTTTTGTTCGACTAAATTAAAGATTGTGTTTTCCGTGCTAAATAATGCACTTAGTATGTATTATACTCATTTCCAATAATTTGAAAAATAATATGTACTAAATGTACTTAAATGCTATTGGTGGCCTGGTTCAGCTTAATGCACGATTTATCAGACTGATTCACTCTGACTAAGGAGGTAATGTTACTGTTTAGTTTTACAATACTTTTTGGGTGATCATTTTGCATAAGCTTATGTTTCATCTTAATCAGGGATCGAATCTACCTATATAACTTTTCATCCTTTCTCTCCATCGCACACGTGTCGTCGGCAGGAATTTGTAGCTTTGGTAGCTAATAGGATAAGACCTTAAAGTCGAATCTGGCTGAGATTAAGAATTGGCTCTATACTCATTTAAAATGACATTCTCTATGTTCCTTACAGAGAGAGTAAAATGAGATAAATTTAATCTCCAATCTCCACCAGCAATATCCACGAATCTACAGTCTTCCAAGAAAATTCACATTTCAGCGACTTCAATTTATCTTTATACATACAGGTATTTAAGTGTTCGAAAGAAAGCATGCCATGTAATTTTGTTATTTGTTCAGTATAATTTATTGTACAAATAATAATTACTTTCGTTGACGGTTGCATTCATGTTCAAATACAAAATATTAAATCATTGGCAATTAACACATTCCCCGGTATTGTTTGCAACCATTGTGTATGTAATTTAAACCATGTACAAATTACACGTAAAGGTTGTATCTACAATTGAATTAATGTACAAAAAGGGCAAAAACATATAAAATTAAATTAACATTAGAAATTAAACTACTATTGCACGTCAGTCCGACTAGAGTTTAATCTTGAATGTGAAGATATGTGTTCACACACTATGTATCTGCAGGTTTTCAGATCATGGATTTTTTCGGAAAGCCGTTGCGAATATCAAAACCTTGAGTATTATGCTGAAATAACAATTTAAATGCACTTTTAGAATCGGAGTAATTGGTTTTCTCGATTTGATTTCGAATGATTGTCAAGGGCGTTGGGACTTACCCTAATATTGGGAGTAGTACCCGTCGTTCGGAGACTATCCAATTCAATCATAGTTCTCAGAATAAGTTCATCTTGATAAGGCTTTCCAATCACTTGGACACTAATAGGCATACCGACAGAAGAAGCAAAGTTCTGCAAGGACAAAAATGTTGTTGCGTACAATATCACTTCTATGTCCGACGGAATAATTACGGCGGAAAGAGGTCAATATTGATAAAGGTGGGGATAGGGCAATGGAAATTACGGCGGTGAGTGTCCTTAGCGCCGCGCTAACCCAAGTGTGGCGGGCGGGCGAACATTACACCGGTTTTATTAAGGCGGTGGTAAATCAATAATAAATTATCGTCGCCTTAATTACGTTATTATGACACAAGTATGTTTCTTGTTTTTTCCGTATCAATTAATGACATTTCAAATTTAAAAACAATAAGCATTGTAGGCAGTAAGCGGGCCACACGGAGGCGCAGAGCCAAGCATGTGTTTCTAAAATGAAAATTTTTTATAATTACGTTTTTGGCCAGCTTCAACATTATATCGTTCTGGACATCGTAATCGCTGATATTTTTGCCTGATTCTACTCCAAACGGCACTACACCAGCCGGGAAATCCACCAAATTCCATAAACTACAATACGCTGCTCCAACTGTACAAAAATTGAAACAAATCACATCACTATCTTGAATGTTAATAAATTCTATGATGTTAATTAATTATTTTAATTGACATTAAAAAACGCAAAAAAAGTATTAATCACCAAACAAATTGCCAGCAACGTCATTTCGAGGTGCTGGGAAAGGCATGGCAGGGCTGATGAATAAGTCCAGGGAGTTCTTTTCCATTATTTTTAATATCGAATCTCTCATAGCATTCTTCTCTCCTATCTTCGCCCATAATCCACGGGAAGATTCTGCTTCCAATCCAGCACTTGCAGTGATTCTAATTCGATCTGGTGGGAAGAATAATTGTTGTAGTATAAAAGAGGCAATTGCAAAAAGTAAGCACAATCAATTCTTCAAAAAATTATTTAAAAAATTGTTATGTCACCTGGTAACGGCACAACTCTCGTTAGAAACCTGCGTTTCCATGAAGGTATGGAAAGTAGGAAATTGAATGTTCGAAAACTGGGAGAAATTATATCATCCTGCAACATCTCCTTAACATATTTTCCTCCTTCTGCAGCGAGCAAATCAGAATACGTATCGAACGCTCCGTAGGAATCAATCAAATCTTCTACGTCTATCAACGTATGCCCTCGGGACTCCAGAGCTTCTTTAGCTGCCAAAACTGTTTTTGGAGTGTCTCCCATGGCAGGGAAAATAGCTAGTGAGGTGAAATATCCGATCCGAAGGGACGTGCTTGATTCAAATAGCTTCGGCGAAATAGTAACAGTCACTTTAATGGATAGCAGGTAAATTGCTTAATTATTGCAAGTTATGTGTACATAAATTATATGATTACGTGTGCATTCCATGGGAGGGGTAAGGTCAATGGATCATAATTATATTGTCGGTTGTTATCCACCAGAACCTTCAAAACTGACGCTATGGTTCTAGGATTCTCTCCGATCAATCCCGCCGTGCCTTTTACTGTGAAGGAAAACAATGAACTGACAATGAGTGAGCAACTAATATTGGAAATTCGTACTACGTATTACAAAAATTACGATAACATTTTAAAACTGGTATATGTAAATTTGTCAAAAAACTTACAGCCGACTATATTTGGCATGGCGCTTACTATCCCTTTCGTGCTCAGTCTCCCATGTGTGAGTGAAATTCCGGAGACACCTGTGTAGTGAGCGGGTATTCTTGCTGAACCTCCAATATCTGTGGCAGTTCCAATTTTCAAAGCACCCGCGGAAACCATGCAGGCAGTCCCGCTGGTAGAGCCCCCTGGTGTCAGTTCTGTATTTAAAGGGTTTAAAGTCTTACCGAAGATTGGATTGTCGCTCCCTGCTGAAACGAGCGTTTGTGGAACATTGGTTTTACAAAATGGCACCGCTCCCAGGTCTTGAAATGTCTTGACAATCACTGCAGATTTTCTTGCGGGACGATAAAGTAATCTTGAGTAACCTAAAGTCGAGTCCATCCCTCTGATGTTAGTATTCTCTTTGAAACAAACCGGCAAACCATGAAGAGGTCCTTTAACTTCTGGACTGTTATCAAGATCTCGTGCAATGGCCTGTTCAGTAATATTTTTTTATAATTAAAATCGATTGGTTGTGATTTTATAAGTGTGAAATTTTGTTTGGTTTAACCATTGCTTGGGGTACAAATTCTGTGACGCAATTGAATTCATCTGTGGCGTTGATTGCTTTCTCTAAGAACGCGGCCAAAACTTGAGTGGCCTTTAAACTCCGAGATTGTAATCTGGCAATAAGATCGTCAAAGCTTAAATCTAAAATATTTTGGTGCAAGGTCGACTCGTCTGTTGAAGCTACTGGCCGGTACGATTCTCGAATTTTGCTAAATGCCTCTTCGCGCTCTTTTTGTTTTTGCGAGCGGGCATTTGTCAGCCTGCATTCCTAAAAGTACGAAATTTTTTTATAAGTTTAAGTATATAAATTAAATATTACATTAATTTTACGGTGAATCTAAAATGAAATACTATTTGAATCTATACTGTGCCATACCTCAGTGCAGTTTTGTGTCAAAGTAATATTTGGTAGCCCAAGGAAAATAATTGTAATCGCAAATTTTAGAAATTTGTGGTGCTTCATATTTCGTTGGTAGTTAAAAAAGGATCTAAATCAGAGCACTGAGACTTTGAGAGTGCGGATTATCAGCAAGTTGCAGAAGCAAAATGAGTTGAGGTGCTCCTTGACTGAAACAAGTTTTTGTGGCATTCATAACATATCATATTTCCACGTATGGACGCCCCAACCTGTTAAAAGTTGTCCAACTCCTGTACTTACCAGAAAACTGCCGTACTAAGCATTCCATAATTCCACATGCCTTTAGGAACTACTCGATTCCCACACATTCTTCCCAATAAACGTATATTATATCGTCCATTCTTTCTTATGCAAGTTTGTAGGATTTGTTTGTTCAGTCGCAAAAGAGTGTATCTGTAAAACAAAGAAGTGGATGAATATCCAAGGTCAAGAACATCGAAATAAATTATTGGTTTTTTGCCATCGCTAAGACCTTACTTCCGGGAGATGTGCAAACAAGTAAGACATGTACGAAAAAGTGTTTGTGTGGGCAACTTTGCGATTTTAGATTAGCACAATGTTTACGCTCAAATTCTTTTGGGTCATCGAAAAATGAGGGGGAAATGAAAGATAAGGGTGTTTACGCGTGAACCGTTAGCTTTAACTGTACTTTTGTGTGCTCTTATATAACAATTATTAACAATTATGCTGAACTCATGCAATGACGGCATATAAGATAGCACAGAATGTGGGACTTTTAATTATTAAAAATAAATGACGGAATGATTAATTTAAGTAAGGCACTATAATTATAATATATATAAATAAAATAATTTCCATAATAAAGGACAATGTACCACTGTAAACGAAAGTAGATTTATTTTCGAAGCAACGTTTCAGTAATTCTCCTTAAACTGTAGAAACAACCCGAAACTAATTACTTCAGCATCTGGATCATTGAATATGCAAATACATAGAGATGTTGTTGAAATAAGCATTCCACAATATATTTCTGTAGTCAGTAAGTTCAGAGCTTCTATGAAAGCGATTTGCAGATTTTTTCTTAAAAGTGGCAAAATATTCTGTCAGCATCACTGCATCTAAATAAACTCATTTAAGCACAAAAGTGCTTTTGAGTACCTTTCAAGTACTTAAGACGTGGAATGTCCATTTGAAGCTCTTTGGCAAATCGGTAATAATAAATTGCGAGAAAACGGTGCGGTCGAATTTTAAGATCTTGCATTTAAATTGAAGGTATTCAATTAATCTCAAACAACTTTTGTTAGCTTTTAAATTCTAGCATTGCTTTCCTGTTGAAATTGACGATTTAGTACCCAAAAAAGAGGTATTTAGCCCTATAAGCTAAAATAGCAACCAAACATACACGGAATATTTTTATTCTTCAGCCAAAGATGGTAAAATAAATGTCTTCAGCATGTAAAGTTACCCTATAGAATCGGTAGGCAAATATTTTTTTCACAGTCAGTTTGCCCGCAAAATTTTGAAGGTCACAAATCTTGTCCCTCCCAAAATCAATTTTTCATACATTCAAGTTATGTTGAAACAAATATTTTATTCGGGCTCTATGCGTTACTCCCATCATTTTAAAGTCGATGGCAGTTAAGTAACTTTGCTGGCACCGTTCTCAAATGTTAAAAGCCAGCCTGTTTAAATGGCTAAAATACTAGCCATGAAAGCCCGAGTTAACCTTAGTGGACCCCACGAAGCGTGTTTGGTCGTTATTATTAGTAAACTTTCATGTTTGATGTGATAGTCATGTCATGATCCTATAATGCAATGTTAGACAATGCTGGCAAGTAAATGCAAAATAGTATTTATTGTAAATTAGGTTCAGCGTCAATCATGGACTATGGACATACGCATGTATGGAGTGTTCTTTGGTCCATCGTTATTAATATTATTTTTATTAACAATTTAATATATTAAAACTCATAATCTCAGTCATTGAGTATATAATTTACACAATTGCTTGTAGTTCCATCCTTACCTGTCTATGAGGATGTGTCGCACAACGAAGTAAGTTTGAACACCAAATCAATATTTAGATGTTCCGTTAGAAATAACTGTATTTTTCCTATTTCAACATAACCCTTTATATCCTATAACTATAGCCGTATTCTAACAGACAGACAATAACAAAAACCACCACACTGAGAACATTACATAGTAATTACTTATAGGGAAAATGTCTCTTCGAAGTATTATGTAATAAGCGTTAATAAAATCAAGTAATTCAAGATGGGGTAAACTATATAACACAAGCACTAGAACAATTACATGAATAATGTGTCAGGCATTAGCCAACTGGGATTAAAATGTCACAATCTCTAACCGTGGTTTGGTTAAAATTCCATCGTCCAAAGTTAAAAGGGTCTAGATTTAAGAATTGAGCACAATTAAAAATTGATTTGGATTAGAACAAAGGACGAAATATATAAATAAAAATAATTTCTGGTGTTGTAAAGTTACCATAAAAAAGAAGAAGATTGACCCAGCTGACAGTACGTGCCATACATCATGAGAATCGTAGAATTCCTCAACTATACAATCTGCATTGAGGGCTCTAGAAGCGGCTGGCGGCAAGTTTGGGTTGTAGTTTTTATCAACAAAGTATAAAATTGCCAGAATGCCCATTGAAAACGAGAATACTAAGTAGATAAAAGGTTGAATGAAATGGATCGTAAAAGCTTCTCCGTGATACACCTATATAGGAATTTTAAAAGTAATTTTAGAATTTTTGCAGAGGATAAGATCGGTTGTGTCAAACCAGCAAATTGCTACAAACCTTCATAATACAGTAGTACAGGAAGTATAACATCATGTTTCCGGCAAAGATGTATACGAGGTACGTCGGAAATACATTCGTCCCAATCATTTGTGAAATATTTATGGCTAAATTAAAAACTATCAAAGGAATTAGAAAACAGAGTCTTGATTTATGGTCAGGTTTGAAGATCACGAATGGGTCCCCTCGCAGCTTCGACCAAACTTTGGATTTTGTAAAAATGGCGCTACCAGTTACGGGATTATTGTCTACACCAACAAGTCATTCCCAAAATGAATGAAACATTTGAAAACAGAACGATTACATATATAAATGTTGAAAGTATTGCGAGCCAGTATGGTTCCTTACCCTCGTCTCTCAAATATCCAAGATAGTACAAATAAATAGACAGTATGAAAAGCAGAACGACTTGAAGAGCTATAAAAAGACCTTCATAAACTTTGCTTCCTAGGATGATTCCACCAACAGACATAAATGATACCATAGCCAACAACCCCAAGGTATTGTGCCTAGTAATACAGTCGAACCAGTTATAGTTAGAACGTTGGAAAGGATTAATAATTTAATACAATAAAATAACGGCATACGGGCAAATTGGATTAGGGTGCCGGAACTGATAAATCTTGATCGTTGTCAAGGCGGCCAAGATGAACATAAAGGAAGTGTCTGCACGAAGTTACATTTCACCAACCAAAACAATTAATTATATTATTTCTGCATAAATAATCGCGTAAATTGGAATAAATTCTATACTATGCATGTTTAATGCAATGATCACATTACCGAACTGAAAATTCATTTCGGTGGGGCACACATGGTAAAGTGCACTGAGAAGTCCTTCCAATCCAAAGGCAAGACCCAAGGCATAAAAAATTCCAAACTGGTGGACAACTCCATGGCCGATTCCAACCTTAAAGAGAAAATCTTGTGGTAGTGTAAATTATTTTCGTGAAAGTAATTAAGAACATTCCAAATTTGACTGCACCTAACCTCGGAATTTCGTTCCTCCAACTTCGTTGTCACCGCATTGACTTTATTTTCGTATTGTCGGACAAATACACAAAAGACAATAGCAAGGAGGACATACACAATATTTGAATAAATATGGTTAAAATCATCCAGCCAGAAATATCTGTGCGAGCACAAATAATTCCTGTAGCAGAGGTCCTTGTTACCCGTGGTCTCTCCAATCTACATACATGGATGTGAAACGTTTGAGTGAACAGCGTGATAGATGTTTCCTACCTTCTTGGGATTACTCCTTTAGTTCATTAATAGTAATTTACCCGATAGTAGGTGACCAATAGTTGGACTGTTGGTAATCCGTAGAAAATACCGATAGCACCGATGAGAAGATAAACTCTATCCAGCGACTTTTTTACTTTTCTCTTACGAAGGAAAGCATCCATGCGAAGCCAAGTATCTGCAAAGGCTTGCTCTTCAGTTATGGATGCACCATCCAGTTGAGGAACTGTAACCGTAACCTGTCCATTCTCCATAATACTTTGGTACACATTTGGAATAGCCTCCTCATTGTCTTCGTTGGGATGGAGACTGAATGCTTCGTCATCACTTTCTTCATCTTGTAGACTCCCTGGTCAAACAGTCGTTTAAAAAAACATCCAAACAAATGAAATATACACGTTTTTGACACCGCGTGCTTTATTTGTGAACCTTTGCTTTGTGTTACCTTGATCAACTTTGTCCTGTACCAATTCCGGAATAGAAATTTGCTTCGCAACATGTTCTTCAACTGCATACAATTGTAAATTAATATTCTGTTTTTAATGTTACGACGGAAACAGAAACGGTAATAAACCCCACAATATGCTGTTTCGGAAATAAACATGAACTAACGTGCTGCATGATATGAATGAGTTGAACGCGGATTGGCCAGGGAACTGAAGGGACATGTTCTTGCTATATCCTCTGAGTTGTCAACAGCGCTAACTTTGTCCAAGACATGGGAATTGAATGCACTGGATGGGCCAGCAGAAGCTGCAATTTATGTACTTGAGGGTTACGACAGATTAAAATACACTCAGAATAAATAATCTAGTGTTACCTTGGTCCCCGCTTTGGTGTCCTTGTTGGCTGCTGTTAAAAGCGTAGCCTTTCCCTTCAGAAAATGGACATCTTACTTCGTCGTCTAAAATTAAACAAGAATATCAAACACGCCCTCAGTTAGGTTGCAAATTCAAATGATGGAATTTGATGTATTATTTTCAAATTGTTACAATTACCATCAGATTCTTGATTTAGAGGCTTTGAAAAGAGTGACTTTAAATTTGACTGCTGCCTCCGATGTAAGTGCCCGCTTTGAACCACATTATTATACTGGATGTCCGTATTTTGGGCTAGTTCATCATTGTCAACTAATACCTGCCTGCTCTCCGATCTGTGAAGCCAAAATAATCATTCCCATGACGAATTTTACAGAATCAGATAATAATACAATAGGATGGATTCTAGAATAAATGCAACTATCTGTATAATGTTCTCACCTTTCATTGAAATCCATTCTTGTGCTAACGCAGTGGAAGGTTACGTAGATGAAAATAGTGATGACCGCAACGGTAAAGGCGTAAATGGGTGGATAGAGCAGGCGCCAATTGTAGTCACCGGTTGGGAGCGCCGGAATAATTGTAATGTTGATTAGTTTTTGATTGCTTGGTAATTGTGATTGAATTGGAGTCCAAGAATCTGCTGTCACCCCTTTGTAGGAATCGCATCGTTCCTGACTGGAGTGTACCATAAATCCAATAAAGAAACCACTGGCGAAATCTGTTGTCTGTATTCATCATATGGTAGAAAAAGATTATAAAATCATCATCACGTCGGATATACGTGCCAATATTTTTAAATGCAAAAATTGTTTTATGCATATATATGTATGCAAATGTTTATACAAACGGGAAGATAAGTCAAAAAGTTTACAGCACTGCGTATGTATCATTATTTTCTACTCACTGAAACTGGTATCGCAGCTCGAGTGTTCATATCTTGCCAGAAGGTGTTAAAGGTTAAAATTTTGTTCCCCGCGATAATTTCCGATGAGATGTGTTCGTTGAGCTGGCCACACTGCAAACATTTCATAGCGTCAGAGAAACGTCAGGACGCACTACAATGAAAATCTACTAATTCCTATAGACGGCAGTTCGACTATTCGAACTTCGAACAGTTTCTGTTCAAAAGTCGAAATTCAGAACTCACTAAAATTATCCATGCATTATTGCCATCCTTTACCATGTACATGGTAAACCTTGCAACAAACAAACTTAGTACATCCTGACACTGAACATTTTCATTGTAGTGCGTTTTAGAATTAGCAAAATTTCATTTTAATGCATCAGGATGTTTCGCCGACGATAGTAAAATAAAATAAACAATGATTTGTTAATGGATGCGTTACTTTTACGAAACCGCGTTTGACAATACTATTTAATAGAATCTATATGAGCATACCCAAGGCGATTGAACTGCGGCGGTCATACATACAGAGCTATTCGATTCTACTCGGACCACGACACGATCTACGTGTAAATCAGCTGGAAAACGGAAACTGTAGAAGTGTAAACTGGTGGGCGATACTTCCACTTGGACTGAATTATCTATCCTATTTTAAACCAAAGCAAAATCTCATATACTTTTTTTCTTTAAATCAAGTGAAATTTAAAAGCGTAGCTAAGTGTATATAAATACTTATAAGGTTGTAGTTGCAAAATTGTGAGAATATAAATGTTAAACTGAAAAACGGCATTTACGTTAGGACATTGTGTTCCGTCGTAAAAGTTAAAGAATAAGTCACGTTGTTTTGGTTGCAAGTCGAGACGAATATGGAGAGTTCTATGTTCTTTTTAGGATGCGCTGAATTGTTCATGCACGCTGTAAAGTCACTGGTGTAAGCTAATGATCGGTTGAGTACTGTGTTTTCGTTTATTGGTAACGCCCAGGATCGAGAGCTTTTGTCTTGAGTCAATGTAAATAGAACGGGGCATGGAACTGCTTCCCAGTCAACAGGTGGATCGGGAACTGAAGTGATGATGCGAATGGTTTCCTGCAATTTGTTCAAATTTCAGAAATTGCGATAATACTATTATTTTCTTTTTGTTAAATCATCCAGCGTCGTGTGGCAACTGCCACCCACCACCAACAGCCTTATTGTCAATATAATCAACACATGTGGACAAAAAATCTAAAAAAGGTTCCTCTGCGCATTTAAACGAAGACAGCAGCCTGGATTTATCCTGTGTACTATGTTGGTGATTCATTAAATTCATTCCAGAACTCATTAAATTGGTGATTCATTCATTAAATTCATTCTACAAATGTAACGACCATTTTCAACCATAAACATGATTGTAAGCTATTTTACATAAACCACGTATAGTTGCTATTACTACTTCTTTAATTAATTCACTTTTTGGGTTGAAATATTCTGCATTCCTAATTTCTTTAAAAAAAATGTGGGAATGAATTCTCGAGCTCCTCAAGTTATTTTTTGCAATGATAATTAAATGGTGGGTAAGGGTGCTCTTGTATGTAATTATAGCAACGGTGTCAAAAAATTGTTGCTTTTTGCGATTTTCTCAAAAACCTTCCAGTGTATGTTGTAGAAAAAAATCATGTAAATGAGGCCAATAGGCCAAGGACCCGATTGACTTTAAGCCCTTGATGAAAATCCGACTTTTCGTTCGGGACTCGGGAGTTATTTACAAAAGAATTTTCACAGACGGAGGGAGGGGGGGGGAGTGAAAGCTAGACAGTTGCTATTTTATAGCCAGGTAAAAAGTTGTTTGGAATAAATTTTTTTAATGTGAAAAAGAAGGAAAAGCTACTTTACAAAAATATTGTTACTACGGGTATTGATCGCTTAATATCTCTTACTCGTATACAATAAAAAAATGCTCAAATCTGATATAGTGAGTGGCCAGAAAAGCTGTGGAGAAGAAAAGGAAATGGTTGGAGTGAAACCGTGGAAAATAAATGTTGAGTAAAAACGTTGTGACTACAAGCACACGGCTGTTGTCAGAGATACAATCCTTCAATATCGTTTGCTTTTAGCAATAAAACACTTGGTACTCTGAAGTCATTTGATAGAAGTTTTGATTGTTGATGTAGTGTCATACTGCCCATGTATGATCTTAACCTGATCCTTCATGCATAAAATGATTACCCGACAAGTTCCTCTACCAGGGAAGGGAAATGTTTGCTGACAATTTGAAACTTCCAATTTTAACGACACAATTTTAGTTATTTTATATTGTCGAAGTAAATGAATTTAAATATAGCTGTATAATAATAAGTCATTTCCAATAATTACCGTTTCTGCCAGAGAAGAGGAATTGACTTGAAGAACATGAAGATTACGGGCTGTACCATTAACTACATATGTCTCAGTGTTATTTATAGTACTTCTAAAAATCACTACACTATCATCGTAACTCAAGGAAGAGTTAACACCAGTTGTGACGAACAACGGCAAACAAATTAACATATACAATCGCATGGTTACAGAGGATATTTCAACAAAATATTAACACAGAATAAGAAAAAAGACCGCACACCAATCTGTCTGAACTTATTATTGCTTTTGTTAGTGATTAAAACTAAATCAAATATTTTATTCCTTTGCCCTGTGATATCGTGAAGCATTGTATGTACTACTGTCTATATCTTGTTGGGTTCGAAAACTATTTTTATGCGTTTCTATACTTGTAGAGCAAAATAGCCGGTATCCTGTGAACAATGAATAGTAATCACGGCATATTCAGATTAGATACACACACGATGAGTAACGAGTGCATCTATCTTACTAATAGAACATTATTATTCAATGGACATATGCAAATATTAAAGTTATATTTAGTTATTTACAAACCGACACAAAAAACATCGTAACCACGACATTATCGACACTTGTCGATGAGCCATAATAATGTATGTATTCCATGTGTATGTTAGATATATGTACTACACATTTCTTTTCTACATATTAATAGACGGGCGTGCTCCAGATGTACCGTGCCAGTTTGGAATTAAAATTTTATGAGGCGATTCGATTATACATTTATTTACCTTTCCAGAGGTACTTTATTTATTAATATGTTCAGCAATGTGATGTCGCATTGTAATGATGTATCTATATAGTAGGTTATTCACATATTGAAGGTCAACAGTGCATCAATGACCTTACTATTATGGGGCTACGTATAGATTTGTACAGGATACATATAAGTAATTGTAAGTATAAGAATTGTCTGTCTACTGGAAAATGCAGTAAACCAACAGTGCTATTGAGTAAATGTCAATACATATGAATAAACGTTGAGTCCCATTGTGAAGAACGATTATCGGTTTACAGTCAAGTGCATGGAGTTTGTTCGTGATGTCGTGACAAACACGGTGTAATTTTATTGACAGATAATAATATGTTCAATTTTAGCAAGGGCTCGTCACTCTTCACTCATCATAACGCTTATTACCGACGACACCATGGTTGAAATAATTTATCTACTAATACCTATAATATTTCACAGCTATTTAAAATTCTTAATTTCAGAAGATATTTTTTAATAAAATTTTACCGTTTTATGAATTATTGAACCAGAATGATTAATTTCTGCAACAGTTCATGACTTAGACACTTACATCTCAAGTGGGAAGAACACATTGGAAGTTAAAGTTTACAAAATTCAAACAAATTCAAGTTGAATTTGTAACTTGAAATTGGATGTATTCATTTTCATATAACGTGGGTACGTGGAAAAATAGATTTTAAGATTTTATTAATGTATAAAATGCTAACTTTCAAGTACAATCAGTACTCATCATCAGGCGAAACACTAATCTATATTTGGATATTAAATAAAGTCACAGTACTTGACTTGGTTTTGGCATTGATATTGCTACTGCAAATACTATTAATGGATATTGTGAGAAGCACAAAATTTCAGTCTTTTCTCTACATTGGACAATTTTCTATACGGAGCCAGAAAGAAATATTTTTGTGGCATTATTATTCGGCAAAAGGGGAGTTGTGAAGAACAGGTCAGGAGTTTTTAATGACACGGAATGTATAAAAATAATTCTTGTTACTTTGAAATCAAGCGTATACTTTAGCTGCTAACTACTTTACCTACAATAAAAGTTACAATACCGAGGAAACCTTTTTTTCACTAACGAACGGACAAGAGTAACAAGAAAAGCAATGTTGTAATCCTTGGAGAGCACGATAAAATTTGAAAGGACCTTGGACGTAATAAATTATACATATGTGCATACGTGCTGATTCTGTTTTGCTTTTGGTTGTTAATCAGTAATAGGATGGATGCTTGCTCTGTGATCGATCTCGTATACCTGAAAACTTCTCACTTACAATTAGTAAACATTATTTTAATAGTCAACAAGTAGACAACTCCCTGTCTCTATAAGAAATCTGTTTGCTTAGTTTGTTTTAAATATGGAGGGAGCGAACAGATACAAAGATACCTGGAATCAGTCGTGTAAAAGTTTTATTAAAAAATGGATAAAAGTAATTTTCTATGTGACACTAACAATAGTGAGAAAAGTTTTTCATAAACCTCAGCAAACACTATCAAAACTAATAAGAAGTCATTCGTTCGAAGAGGAAGTTGTAAAGGACAAAATTGTAATCGTAACGGGTGCAAACAAGGGAATCGGCAAAGAAGTGTCTTTTGAGCTTGCAAAACGACAGGCGACTGTGATAATGGCTTGTAGAAACTTGGAATCCGCGCGTCAATCTATTGTTGACATTCGCAATAAAACATTTTTGGGAACACTGGTATGCGATTTTCCTAAAACCATTTAAGTATAACACCACATTATCAAATTTTAATTTTGTTTATTAACTCTAACAGGTTCCAATGAAACTGGATTTAGCTTCGTTGCGATCTGTACGTAACTTCGTTGCTGAAGTCCAAAAGAAATTCGATGGAATTGATATTCTTATCAACAACGCCGCTGTGATGATCCCGGATGATTCTGATATTAAAACTGAAGAAGGGTTTAACATAAACGTTGGGACAAACTATTTAGGACATTTTCTGTTGACGAACTTGTTGATGAAACAGCTGCGACGTTCCAGTCATGCAAAGTATATTATGAAAAAAATAATCGAGTTGATCGAAAATTGTTGAAACAAGCAAAATTAATAATTCATCGACAATTCAATTTTTTCAGAGTCGTTATTTTAACATCATGCACACTCAAATACGGAAATTTAAACTTTGCTGATCTAACGAAATTTGAAAAGAAAACCGGTGTATATCCCCAAAGTTATTGTAATTCAAAGTTAGCTTTGGCTCTATTTAACCGAGAACTTTCCAACCGAACCGTGCATCTCAACGTTCAAACATACTGCCTTTGTCCTGGAATCGTTTCTACGGATGTTAGTCAGTCCATAATTAAATTTAGGATAATCAAATTGCTGTATAGGTACTTCAAAAATCTAATGTTCATTTCACCAAATAAGGTAATAATAATAAATTGTAGACACTATATTCAAGTTTAATTTTCCAATTTAGAAAATAGTTTTCATAGATAATGGGTATTAGTTTCATGAAGTGAATTTTGTCCGCAGGCGAGTAAATCGGTGCTCTACTGCGCCATTTCCAAAGAGTGCTCTCAACAGTCTGGTGAGCTGTATCGCCACTGTAACCTTTGGGCAAGTCCAACGTTCCCAGATGATTTTGTGGTACCTGGGAAAATGCCCCATTTGAGCGATAATAACGCAAGGGAATTATGGAAGACAAGTGAGAAGCTCGTTGATGTAGATACAAATGACTTTTATATTTAAGACAACAATATTTTATTATTGGTTGCCATAGTACATCTATAGGGACTTGATGGTCTTTATACGCACATTTTTCTAAAACCTAGAGATTAAGGTATTTGAATACATTATTTTCGTCTCATGTTAAATTGTGTTTAGGTGATATAACTGAATAATACTAAGAGATATTAGTGCAAATGTGATATAAATGTCTATTATGTATTCGAAAGTATTAAATAAAAATATTGAACCGTTATACCTCTGGAGTTGTGATACATATACCTAAGTATGTATGAACGTGTCTGGGATTTTGAAGAAACGGTTTTTAAGTGTGGTTTATGCAATGAATTTAAATGTCTAAAGTAGCCATGAAGGTGTTAATTCATAATCAAAACGATAGAAACCTTAAATAAAATGAACATTGCATGTGATAATTTAATATAAGTTCGTGCATTAATAATTTGTTTGGTCTTGACAATAATAATAATATGGATTCCATACCGTTTGATACCCGCATGATGCTTGCTGTTATATAACACACCGAAAAGTTGACGCCAAAAAACAACCTCCATTTTCATGTCAGGTCCACCTTCTGTTACATTTGGATATGTGTCCTTAAATATATAGACGAAAATTTGCTGAAACGTTCAGCCTATGCATACAAAAGAATGCCTTCAAATTAATTACTGTAATTTTTTGGCTGACCACGTTTCCCTGGAATAATATTACTAATATTGATTTAAAAGAGCATTATAAATTTATTCTTGTGACATTAATTCAAACTATAACTATATCAGAAATCTAACCCATAATCTAGTTTGCATTATTATTTTTATTAGTTTTATAAAAATAAAATAAAAAACTATTCTTTTGTACCCTGGAAAAAGAAAATTTATGAATCTCGATATTGTTGAGTGTTGATATCATTTTAATCGAAATTTAGAAATACAGGTCATTCACTTATCCACAGTTCAGTAAGTTTCCTTCCATGTTTTTTCTCATTCGAATTGATTTTGTATCATGGACCTTATTAAAATATTGATGAAAATAGTATGTGTGATTTGCTTAGTAAGTAATTTCTTAATTTGTGACGTGGTTTGGTTTATTAATAGTTTGTTAATGACAAATTAATTAATAATAATTCATAGTTCACCGGTGTGATTGAAGTAACCCTGGGGAGCCTGTACATCTTCTATGCTATCCAGCCATTCTCGGATTTCATGATAAAGACTCATGCGGAGTGCAGGTCAATGCGAAGTCATACGTACAAATTCTGTCTCGCTCTGGAATTACAATATGTATCGGGGTCCTTAGCCATTATTTTCGGGGCCGTCCAGTGTCTTGTTGCTTTGTTTTCCCTCGTGGTCAGTTTTTGCGCATAATTTTGAATTCCTGAAATTCATTAATTAATAACAATGTTTTAATTATCTGCTACATAATTTATATTTTCATGCCCCAATTTTTACTAGCGAACATACACATCCTACAAAATATTCTCAGCCCTCCATATCTTCATCTCCAGTGGATTTTTAATTTCTGGATATTTGTGCTTGTTTATTTACGACAACATTGAGGAGTTTCAGTTTGCCGAAAGCAAGACAATAGTAAATCAACGTCTGTTCCCCGGGATAAATCTGATGACGGGGAGGGAGGACGAAATTGTGAATACAATTGCTGTCATCTTCGGAACTTCGGGTCTTGTGTCTGGGATGCTTGCGGGATTCGCCATCATTTTAATGCTCGTTTTTGGCACTTTGGCCTAACATGTATCTTCGTTTTTTTCTGTTTCCGTTTTTGTCGTTAGCCGTAATGCCATAGTGTTATATAAAATTTATTATTAATATTATTTAAAATTTTATTAAAGCAACAAATGCTGTTTTTCGTAAATAAAATATAATTATTTTAATTAGTATTAGTGATAAAATTGTTTAACTTTCGACTTGAAGTAATTAAATTTCTTTGAAATTCCTTTTTTAAATGCCTTGGAAAGATCAGCTGGGTCCGATGACACTCAAAAATTGATGCAGCAAAATATAGGCATAATTTTGTAGATGTCAAAAAACTATTTTTTGTTCAAAAAATATTTTTAGTAATTTATTAAAGAAATCTGTTCCATGCGATTTTATATTATTCGTCATTTCATAGCATCGACACTTCACGTCAAAACACAGTAATAACAGCAAAAGTACAAAGCCAGATAAAGTGAAAACCATCTGATATTTAACTATTTTAATCATGTTTGTAAACCATTGAAAATTATTTACTGTGTCGTAAAGGCATTCATCGTAAGGTGTAGAATAAAGTTGTACTATCTCTCTAAAAACGGAATATCGGAAATTACAGGGTAATCAAACAAAGCGTATCACTGATTTACACAAGGGGTGGCTTTAGAGAAAGGAACTTGCTTTCTCGCTGAATATTCGGAAGCATTATTGTTGACTTATTAACGAGTAAAATTAAACTTCTGGTACGAGATTTAAGCGACAAAGTTTGCTATTCCTTATTTAATTTAAATTTAGATTTACGAACTGTTTGATTCAAAATGGCCGAGCCACAGCCAGCGCTGCCTGCAGGAGCGGATGGGAAATCGCGCCAATACATGGGGTGGGAGGATGCAAATGTCGTTGAATGGAAAGTTCAAAAGGAGCGGGAAGGTCGAATGAATTGGCTTTGCAGATGGGGACCATTTTTGGAGGCAAATAAGTATGTCTAAATATAATTTTTTTCATGCCTAAATTATAATTATTTTTAAATCTTGCAGTTATTTTTTTAAATTAAATTAATATTTCATTTTATAACGCTTAAATAATTTTGCACTTGTTATATGGCATGATTTTTTTAGTAAATGGATTTGCACCGGAATCACCCGCGCCTTCCGGAAGCCCAGCCAGCGCGCGCTAGAGTGGGCAGCCTGGCAGCGGCCTAAATGTAAATGCGAACTTCCGATTGAAGGGGAATGTCATACTCGGAAACACGTCCTGATGGAGCCCCGATTTTGCCAGAAATGTCGACCCTGTCAATGGCCCGTCACTACCTACGGCGAGGTTTCAAATATTGTTTCAACTTAAAAAAAATAATAACGCTCTTTTTTAATTAAAATTAGTTTATTTTAAAATACAATATACCCATGTATACCATAATGTTAGAATGAAATTTATAATTTTGTAGTAAAGAGTGGTTGGACTCTTATAATTTTTCATTTATATTATTCATTTTTTTACAGATCGGCTGGTTGGCCCAACATCCAAGTTGTCAACTGGAGATTTACGGAGGCAACAAATTCAACCAGAAACCCCCGCTCCCGGGTAATCAGAAGAAAATATCTATTGAATTTGGGAATTTGTATTAATGGCTGCAATTTAAATCAGGCTAATAATTTCCTCTTTAGCAAAGTACGAAACGCCGAATAAAACAATAATTTTAATGTAACATAATTATCATTATTATATAATAATTAAAAGCACCAAAAATTTAAAAAAACTAAACGAATAAAACGTATATACAGCTAAACTGCATTAAATTGTTGGTTGTGACTTGTGACTATGACGTAAAAATGAATTTATTCAATTTGTTTTGTTTTTATTTTCATTAACTCAATACGTTTCATACAGGATTCGCATTGTAAATAATGGAATAAAAATATTAGTCATTTATAAATTCTAAAGCAGTAATGCAGGAAAGATTAATAGAATATTTTGTTTATTCATATAGAATATATTAACTACACTAGAAATGTCTACTGTGAAGAACACGAAAAAGTGTCTGAAAAAATGAAGCAATGTAAAATAATAATATTATAACTGAGATTTATGTAACACCCCAGTCAACAATTGGCGAATGGTTGGGGTGACCATTGGAGCTACGTTGGCCAACTGTTCAATAACGTTGGATTCCGAATCTGCAATCAGGTTTTGTCCACTACGTGAATTTCATGAGAAGTTAGTTTTTGATGAGTTGTTTAAGAATAATGAAGTAAATAACGCTGCAGATGTCGAGTGTAATAGTTGTAAAAAGGAAGGCTATAGTATTTACATGGTGAGTACTAGGTATTATTGATTATGGAAACTAAAGATGGATAGTATTTAGTACTATTTTTTCCAACCGCGGATGAATCGAACCGCGTATTATACGTATATTTGACGGACATCTGATTTCCTTTCTTACGTACGAAAAGAGGATTAGTGGCGTTCAATTTGTTTCTGACACGTTGACCTTATACTTATACCACCACCATCAATTATTGACATTACGGAGCCGACGACAGTCGCTAAAATCTTGTTTATCACTTCTGGTAGTGTTTGACATTTTTACCTTACAATTTAGTACACAGCAGTAACACATAGTCTATGATGCTGGGAGTTATTTCCTTTGTGGGAGCTGGAATTGCGGCAGTTGCATTTCTGTACAGAAAGAAATTGGAACGATCATTTGGGAAGCATGACGAATCCAATGAAGAAGATGTCGAAGGAAAAATCGTTATAATTACTGGGGCGAACACTGGTTAGACTATAAAAACATCATTTTTGGTAAAACCGTCTTTGAAGAACAATAAAAATGTGACAAATTATCAAATAGGTCTTGGAAAGGAGACGGCATTTGAACTGGCCCGACGAGGGGCTGTTGTCGTTTTAGCTTGTCGGGACCAAGTACGAACTTCCGCTGCGATCCAACATATCCGCAAAAGAACTACTCGAGGAGAATTAGTAATAGCAAAATAATTTAATTACTTGTTTTCCAAATGTGTTCATGTTATAACTTTACTTTTATTTTGTTTGGTGGGTAGGTATTCATGGAGCTGGACTTGTCTTCCTTAGATTCCATCAAAACATTCTGCAAGAATTTCAACGAGAAGTTTGCAACAATTGATATTTTAATCAATAACGCGGGCGTATTCTTGCCATTGGAACAACGATCGAAGACGAAAGATGGTTTTGAAAGTAATTTTGGTATAAATCATTTAGGCCACTTTTTACTGACAAATTTGCTTCTAGATAAACTACGTGCTGGTGCTCCAAGCAGGTGCTACAATCTCTCCAAGTTGTTTATACTTATAAAATAATTAAGTTTTTATTTATGGTTCCCAATGATTTATATTGTGCAGAATCGTTGTTGTCGCTTCAACTTTATCTGAGCGGGGAAAATTGGATTTCGACGATTTGATGTTGGAGAAAGTCGAGAAAGCAGACAGAACTTTTGCTTACGGAACTTCCAAACTAGCAAATATATTGTTTACTCAGGAATTAGCACGCAGGATAGCAGGAAGTGGAATCCACACTTATGCCTTATGCCCTGGGTGGGTAAAAACAGACTTAGGGCGTTACGTGAATTTGAACTGGAAAACTTACATCTTTATGATATTTGCGAGCTACTTGTTTATGAGGACGCCACACCAGGTGAATAATTGTCAAACTAATAACCTCTCACACAAAAATTGGGATTAATAAGTAATTAATAAGATGGGGGAGATATTTTTTCCCCTCTTCAGTGTGTTATTATATTACGTTTGGTTTATGTTTGTTAATGTTTCAGGGCGTCCAAACAATTTTACATTGTACCCTTTCACGAAGTGTTGCCGACGAAACCGGCAAGCTGTACAGGAACTGTCGTCATTGGGTAACCACTTCCAGTTTAAATGAAAACTCGGGGAAAAAATTGTGGGACGCCAGTGTGGACTTGGTTGGTTTGAAGGAATAATAAAAGGCTTATATGGACGACGGAAGATAGTAGAAACCAATCTTCGGTCTTTATCCAAAAATATTTTAGCTGCATGTAGTCGATAAGGACTAAGGATGGCTAAATATTATCCAAATTATTATTCGAACCCAATAAATACCCAGCCATCGAAAGCACTGATGTGATTAAAAACGTTCAATCGATTTATACTAGTGAATTAAATGCTTGTCATTACCATTATTTATCATATTTACTTGGGTTTAGTTTAGTTACCTAATTTGACGACGAGTGAGTCTTTCTTGTGTACCATCAGTCTTGTTTTGAGAAAATTATCCGCGACGATTTACGATTATATGTAGGGGGCAGCGCAGCATCTGTGAAATGAATACTACAACGGTTTAGGAAAATCGGAGGAAAATGTCTAAAAATCCGGGTAACTCCGGAACGATTCGACCTAACTTCGGTTTTGCCATGATTTATGCTTGAACATTTTAAGTTTCATGAAAATCGGAGATTTATTACTAAAGTCCCGGGTAACTCAAAACCGATTTCATCGATTTGGCTCAACTTCGAATTCTGCTAATCGTTATACTCCAAGATGATGTAAACCAAGTTTGAGCACAATCTAATGAAAATATTCAAATACCCGGGTATATAACTCCTAAACGAGTGGACCGATTCCAACTCCGGAAAAGTTTGGAGGTGTTTGTTTAGGAGTTGTCGCAAAGTTTATGCGTAAAAATAAAAATTTCAAAATTTTGGGAATTAAAAAAAACAAAGTAACTTAAATCGTTCAAATTTGATTTAAAAGTAGATAAGTGCTCAAGAAATACATGTAAAAGTATACAATTCGTATGTTTGTCTAGTAGTTAGTTTTGCATACTTAAATGTATGCAAAAATCAAAACTTTAAAATTTTAATAGTTTAAAAAAACTACTGCACCGAATTTAACCACTTTCATTACCGACCTTACTAGTGAACCTGTGCATAGCAAATGAGTAGCAATCGGTCTAAGCGTTCTTGACATATTCTGTCGCCGGAAGTACGGCCAAGGTCATGTTACCAGGGGCGCAGACGTCACCCCTAAAAACTGATGACCTTCAAGGAATGAGCTGTGAAACTGAAATTCGAAAAAATTCATACTTGTAGTAGTACCGTATCCATATTTTACTAATATACACATGTACATAAGTATATTTACATAAACACTGTTGGTTGTCAATAGACAAAACGTAACCAACTCGTTCAATTGCCTATAGTGAGGTTGTGGCAACGAACACTTTCATGTAAATGTTAAACATTATTATATTATAATAATTATTATTATTATGGTAAAATATAAACTGAATGCAATTACGGACTGTCTCTGCCTCTTTACTCCAAACAAAGTAAACACATACTAGACCTACGTGAAACTGAGAGCCATTGGCAGCTGTGGTTGCATAAATGTTGCAACCGAGATGCAAATTAATATAAACAACTTAAAGATTCTGTGGTATTTCCCGATAAGAGATGTTCATGGCTTGTTTACTTCAATTTGCGTTACATTTATAGGCGGCTAAGTTACTCCCAAACTAAATTCAGTGAGACAACAATTTAAAAAATTCTCTGTTTCAAATATTAAGTTTGTAAAAACTCGTCTACGTACACAAAAATTTCCGATCTTTCAATTATTATAACATCTTTGGATAATGGATCGCGTAACCCAACTTGAAAATGAAATCACCAACATTAAGAAACAATTGTTGAGTGTAGATCAACTTCAACTACGACTGAGCAACATGGAAAGTTGGATCCATGCAAATCTAGGTAAATTACTACAAACACTGAAATCTTTCCAATTTTTTACCAGAGCCTGAACCTGGAATAAAGTTGTGTTACAATTTATTTATTAAAGTTAACATCACTCAAACCAACAAGAATACACTGAAACTTCCGTCGCCGAAATTTACTAAAACTGTCGCAGGTAATTCAGTAAATTCTAATTTGCCAAAGGACAAGGAAAATCCGAACTCGAAACCCATTGACGTTTCAAAATTAAATTCTGAGAAAGTTTCAAAGGAAAACGTTCCTGTTGGACCCGACAGTCGGAATTCTGTAGATAGAGCTAGTTGTAATAAACGGCCAAGTAAGAATAGTATTAACCATGTTTCCCATCCTTAAATACATTTTTTGATGTAGATGTTAATTAAAAATGAATGTTCCTTGTATGTATGTACCTATTTCTCTGCAGGGGAAGAAAATCAGATTATTCCTCCCGTTACCCGGACGATTACACTAACCAAACCAGATAAGATTCCGGCAGTTCCCGTACCTACTGCTGGCGCCGACACTAGATTAACTCAAAAAGCTTCACTTCCAAGCTGTACGCCAACAACCCTGAGCACTAAACTGAATATACAAGCAATACCGTGTAAATACATATGCAATAATATTTTTTAATGAATCCACTAAAGTCTGTTACACGCCTAATTTTTTTTTCTTGTATAGATGAGCCTACCAAAAAATCAACACTAGAGATTGCTCCTGCTGATTCACCTACATCCAATCCTCACTTGCAAGAAGTCTATGGTACGTAATTATGTGTAAATAAATTACCTGTGTAGTCAGGCAGTGCTAATAAATTACTTCCTGTGACAGAATGGTATCATCCGTACCACTCGTGTTTTTCTACTTTTAGAACTTTTCATATGAAACTTTTTTTAATAATTATTATTCTTTCAAGGTCGTCTGGGTAATTTGAGGTCAGCTACAGATATTATGAAATAAATGAAATTATATGCAAGTGGATATTTGTATTTTTTGCAGTCAATACCACAGAAGATGGAATCTCCAGCTCTAGCACAAAACTGAACGGTACGAATTCCTGCAAAAAGTGCTTTCAAACTTTTCATACTAATGAATCGTACTATCATCACAAGATTAAGGTTCACGAAAAGTTCATCTGTCGTTTCTGCTTGAAAGGCTTTGGGGCATTCGCGTTCTTAAAGCAGCACGAGAGTGACAAGCATGCTAAGGTCAAACTCATAAAGAAGCAGAACAGGATTTCGAAAAGCTCCAAAGGAACAGTAGAACCTATAATTATTCGCAAAGACATTTTTGCACCTGATTCTACCGAAGTCGAAACGTCCGGAAGCAAGAGAAAAGCTAGAGGGACCAAGAAATCTATGGAGAAAGCTGGCACCCGTCAAAAGTATAGCGTTGTAGAAACGGAGAAGAAGAAGGAAGCGACGTTCAACTGTCCCATGTGCAGTAAAATATTTGGTGACCGACAAAATCTTCATCAGCACATGCGAACTCATACGTCAATCGACAAATCCCTACAAATGCAAACAGTTTAAACAATAACCGTTGTGACGTGACAGCGAACATTGCACTTACACATGGTGAACTGATTCAGAGTGATGAGACGGTACGGGTTTTTAAGCTGCAAACCAAACAAAATAATAAAGACACATGAAAATTATAGATTGTCTTAAATAGATTAAAAATTAGTGTGGAAGCGTTTTTAGAACGATTTAATATAATAACTGTTTTAATAATTTTAATTAAAAACTACACACATTACTTTTTACAAAAAACGATTTAAATATTACAAAATGCATTTCAAAATGGTGTAGGTAGACGAAATTTGAGTACACCAGTAAAAGTAAGAAAAATCGGTGGATAGTGAAATTCGTATATTACCACGATATAATAAACCTTCTTCGTTCCTTTTCTTCTTTGGAAAATCCCATTCAGTATTCGTATCGTTCTCGGGTCATTCTTAAAGATAAATTTCCATACTAAACGACGGTACACACAGATACATGTAAGATGTAAATAACAACTCAAGAATAGAGTCGCCAAGGAAATACCAGAAAGAAAATAACTGCCCGTAAAAATAAAATACACAAAAAGTCTTTTTTTTCTATCGAGCAATGAAGCTTTAGAGTATAGATTACAGATAAACTCTAGTAGCATTAAAACTTCGTTCAAATTTTAATGACTAATAAGGCTAAAAAACGCATTGCTAAAAATTTAATGACTCTATATTAGTATTAAGTACTATTTTTAAGCTATATGTTTTCCAATGTAAACCAGTAATCACACCGATAAGGATGAACAATAAAGTGAAAATAAAACTCGAAACGCACGGTATTGCCAACAAGGTTTCAGTCGTTTTCGCTGACGAACAGCGAACAACGTATTTCGTTCGTCCATACCGCAGTTTCTAAATGCCCGCATACACACGACGTTTTGTTCGGATAAAATTAATTTTAAAAGTATTACGTTGGGATGTCAATTTTAGATTATAATGCTTCTTATACGCGAAACGAATTAAGCTCACTTGCCAGAATATTAAGGTGGTTAGCTCATCTTGCATACTTGCATTTAAAAATAATTATTGAGACACTGACCAAGCACCTCAAATGGATTTGATCTTATGGATTTGTAACGTATCGTTAATCCAATTAGAAAAAACTGGAGTTCTATAAGTTCATTTACAATTTTATGTTATCATTGTATACATAACTGATCAGTCCGGCGGAATACTCAAGGCAAACAATACATCAGTAAATTCAGAGGTATAAGAAAGATCTGATTGCAAAGAGGGAAATGATTAAACTTTTTTTAGCTTTTCATATGCGTAAAATATAAATGGAATGCTTTATTATTGTCTTGAGAACTTGATTGCCTAGCCAGCAGAATAATTGCATAGTGCTGACTTGAATGTGCTACGTGCAGCGTAACCCTCAAGTCTAGTAACAACAATGACCTTCGTACACAATTTTCGGGTTAAAAAACTAGATTGGTGAGCTGATCTTTTGCTCATTAAAATTGTGCTGTCTCGTGATTACGCAGAAAAATTAAGAAAACATGCAGTTTGCTATGCTTAAATAAGGTGAAGGTGTTCATTTTGAACTTAGTAACTTTTCTGGAACCATAAAGCATTGATGAAACCAGATTTATACTTGCTACAACAATGAAAATCATCCTTTGGTTTTCTATTCTGTTTCTCGCTTGTCGCTTTAATGAGGCAGGATGACCTGAGGGAAACGAGACCCTAGCACAACATATTTTGGGTTCAATATTCAAAAAGGTCACCCAGACCTTTTAAATAGGCTAACTTCTTCACCACCACCGAAGTTAGTTACGACAACTGAATCCTCAACATCACCTCCAGTAGAGCCCGGTGTTATTTCTACCGACTCTGGCAAACTCCGAGGACAAGTTCTTACATCCAGAGGGGGCCAAAAGTATTATGCCTTCACTGGTGTTCCTTATGCTGAAAAAGCACCAAGATTTGAAGTAAACAATTATAGATTCTGGATAGATAGAAATAATTATCATTTAAAACGTCCTAGTCTTTCTCCTTGAACCAGTTAATCCATGGAAAGGAGTCCGAGATGCTTTGAATTACAGCTCCATCTGTCCACAAGTGGATCCCATTATAGGGAACCCTGAAGAAGTTTTAGGAAATGAAGATTGCTTGTATCTCAATATATTTGTACCACACGAAGAGGTAAGTCCTGATAACAATAACATTACTAATGTAAATAAAAAAAACCTGTTTTTATTGACTCTGAAATTAAATCCATAGAGGTGCACAGACGTGGGGAAATTACCCGTTTTGTTTCACATGCATGATGGATCATTCACAAGTGGATCCGGACAACTCTACGATCCTTACTTTTTCATGGACGACTGTATTATATACATTTCCAATAACTACAGACTTGGAGCGTTGGGTAACGTTTACTTTGTCACCACTAAACGCGAATATGCTACTTTTATTTTAAACCTATTCATATTCAACAAAAACGTACCCAAACGTGTGAAACTTGGTTGTTTTATTTCTGCTGTAGTCACTTTTCGTAATAATTTCTATTCACTATAGATCATTCCATGGTCAAGTTAGAAATCCAAAAGTTAATACTTTTTGAAACCAATTAATAAAATTGTTTAATAATTCCTTTGTCCCTTTCAGGATTCTTGAGTACTGGTGATGGAATTGTGGCTGGAAACCTCGGACTAAAGGACTGTCTGCTAGCTCTGAACTGGCCAATGACAATGTTAACCATTTCGGCGGAGATAAGAACTCAATTACTGTCACTGGCATTAGTGCTGGAGCAATTATCGTGAGTCAATTCATGGCTTCGCCTGCTGCTAAGGGTAAGTGCAGAGAAAGATAATCCACATTACGTAAAAGTTTCCGTTATATAGCATTCCTTCATTTTGCCTTGCTTTCTGCGCTTTCAACCAAGGGATATTTTACCGAGTCATTGCTCAGAGCGGATCCTCACTCACTCCATTTGTCATCGCCAACCCGAAACAGTACGCGGCTAGACTGGGAGAATTACTTAATTGTACAGACACAGAGTGTTCGCGTAGCCTGAAGGAGTGCCTTAAAAGGAAAAGCTACCAAGACATCGTCAGGGCACAATATCAAATTCAAGTAAATACATAAATATAGCCGAGCAAAATGAATCTTGTCACCTGTATTTTCCATTTATTCATTTGAATCAACGAATTGTTGCTGACAATGAGCTTTATTTTAGAATTGGGTGATTGATTTCACGAGATTTGGACCTGTTGTGGAACCAGAAGAGGCATTTGAACCTTTCCAAACTGTAAACCCTTACTTACGGATCAAAAGAGGCGAAGGGAGTCGCGTACCTTTTATTACTGGAGTCACAAAAGGCGAAGGGATCTTGCTAAATGCTTATCGTATGTTCGGATTTATAAGGATTACCTATCTGTAGATACGTGTCATCAATTTTGAAATCAATTAATTTCTTGGGGGTATTGTAGGACTACTAGGAAACAAGGAAGCCCTTGAACAACTAAACAGAGATTGGTACAACATAGCTCCAAAAATATTATTTTACGACCACATCAATATGTCGCAAGATGAAAGAAACAACATTTCAGATAAGATTAAAGAATTTTATTTCCAAGGAAAAGAGGTGAGTCTAGAAAGAGCTCAAGGCCTCGTGGATTCAAATTCTGAACGTTACTTTAACTTGGGATTGGGATGTTGGGAAGAGGCAGCCTTACATTCTCAATACGCCCCTACATACCATTACACTCTCACATTCCATGGCAACTACAGTTTAACATCTGTATTCCTCCAATTACCTAAGTTCCTCGATCTCAAATATTATTTTATAAATTGTCATGGTTTAAAACAAGGCGAGACTTAGGTATCCAGAAATGGGAAAGTCTGGTTGTAACAATTATAATTTCGTATTGTATAGTTAATTATTACTAATTGGAAGTTATTACGTTTTCAATTAATTCACATGGACACGACGCCCAATTCTTCTGCAAGTCTTACAACATAGTCGGTTACAACAGGTTCGGATCGACTCAAGATGTCTCTTAATCTCATCAAGTTATGGCTGTCTTTTATCAGAACCGGGTACAGTTCTAAATTATTTTAATCTTATGGCGACAGAAATTGGTACTTGAAGATCCTTCGCAAACTATATGTTCGTGTTTAATAACTGCGTTAAAATACACAGCTTTAAAAACGATGTTAAGGTTGGCCTTTGTTTTCAAGATGTTGATGGTATTTAACACCCAGTGCTTTTTAATAGGAAACCCTCGGACGTGTATCCAAACGTAAGTGAATGGTTACAGTTCACTGCGGAGAAACCTTCAACTCTGTTATTAGACTTGCCGGCGGAAAACGTTCCAGAATTTAGGAAGGACAGGATGGAGTTTTGGTAAAATCTTAATTTACGACAATTCGAGTTTCCACAAGAACCTTAATTCCTCATAAGAACTACCTGTAGATTCATTAATATTCACTATAAGTGCAACAAAAATTTAATGTTGGTATTTGAATTCAATGTGCTGGTTTAACAAGTTCATTAAAGGAACTGGCTTCATGTTTAGTTCACATTTGTAATAGTGTCCTCTTTCATCAAACCGTCATCGGATTTAGGCAGCGACATGAACCTTCATAGTTGTTTGCGATAATTATTGGAAGGTATTCAGTGGAGCAGTGCCCATGATTGACGACAGCTGACTTAAATACGTAAATGGGGGAAAGTATGGGAGTCGTGGGAAATTTTTGTTAGGATGGATTGAGTGTTGTAAAATAATTTCACCGTTAGTCTCATACGCGAAGCCTACCAACGACCGCTGGAGAGATATTGGAAAAGGTTTAACGGATGCTCGCCTTGCACTTCAATGGACAGAGAACATCAAAGATTTTAGTGGGGATAGGTTGAATAACTTTGACGGGTATCAGTGCCGGAGGAATTACCGTGAGTCATTTCCTCACTTTTCCTACAGCAAGAGGTGCTAAAACGAGGCTTAGTTCAATTGTGCAAATATTCTTTGAATTCTTCTCCAAAGAAACTTATCGAAAGTCTTCAAAAGGTTTATTCCACCGCGTAATCGATCAAAGTGGTTCCTCGTTGACTCCGTTGGTTGTGCTGGTCGGGAAAAAGAACGCTGTTCGTTTCGCCCAGGCTTTAAAATAACTTTTTATATTATATAAAATACGAAGTAGTCAGCGTTTACGACGATAAAGGAAACCTCAAAACTTACAGTTTTCGAAGAGGAATGAAAATGGCAATTTAGTCATTGAATAACTTTTGTTTGAAATTGTTTCAATACTTAAGAGGTGTAATGTAAACCTTGGAGCAGGTTCCTCTCATCGTTCATTCATCCACAACCACGAATCACATGTTCATGTTCAAACGGAACTACAACTAAGCCTCAATTCTCTTTCTTCAAGGGTGAAACTCCGTCTTTTTTCTTCAAAATAACTGTAATTTACACTTTTAGGTATATTAAATAAATTCTGGGTTTATACTCCGATACAGTAACACGAAAGCCATTACAGAGTTGTCAACCATCTTATCTCTTTATTCAAATTATTAGAATTTACATGGTATGCTCATCTCCCTGTCAGTGCTTCCCTGAACGGCCTTTAAGGTGCGTACAGCCAGCTGCCACACCAATGTTAAGGCCACTTAAAGGAGCGTACAAGGTTGACGGGTAACTATGGGTGGATTTCTCCACCCGCTAGAGGAGCTATTGGGGCAGGGGAAAAACCACGTGGGAAAAAATCCCTACCTTGTAGTGAACGATCTAGATTTCCACAGCAGGATTTGAACCCGTGTTCCAATAGCGATTTGGTGCAATGTTCTAGTCACTAAACTAGAACCACCTCCACAATGTTTAAGAATAGCTGTAACTATTTCCTCAATATTATTATTATTTAATTGAAACAATTTTTTGATTTGATTTGATTTATTGTCTTTAAAAAACATACACAATACAGACGCCAAAAAATTACGTGTACAATACACAAGCAGCAGAGAGTATTGAGGATAGTATAGACATTAAATTATAGACTAATTTTACATATATAATTAGAGTTATTGTGGTTTCATTAATTGAGTTTCTTATCTATTTTGCTATCATGATACATCATTATAAATTGGAAATAATTAATTGGAATTAAATGGAATTGTAGAATTATAGTACCTTACTCTTTTACAGATAACTTCATGAAATAAGTTTTTGCTTCTAGTTTTTTTATCATTACTTATACTTAAATTTAATATAAATCGAAACCTGGGGTGTTTGAGAAGAGTTTTGCCAAATCGAATGGAATTATTTTTAAGTCTATTTAGGATAGGCTCAAGTTTACAGTTACTTAATATATTTGTGTAATTAAATCTGTTTACACGTTGACTAGTAATTACAGATAGACACCTTTTTTCTATTCTAACAATTGAGTTTCTTTGCTTTTTTGTTAAGTTTTGACACCAAGCTGGAGCTGCATACTCTAATATTACCCGAATATATGTTTTGTATATTATTAACAATTCTTTTTGTGAAAATTTAAATTGCTTTAATTTTCTCAGCATATAAATTCTTTTACTAGTTTTATTTGTACTTACATTAATGTGATCCCCCATTTTAATTTTGTTATCCATGTGAATTCCAAGTAATTTTGTAGCTTTCTGGGTAGGTATCAATTTCGTATTTATATATAATGTCATATTTGAGAATTTATTATCCCAGCTTGGATCGATAGTGATTTGTACACATTTGTCTGGATTAATTTCCATTTTAGCTTCTTCGCACCATATACTTACATCATTTAGAATATTTTGCATTTTAGGACGATGACCGTATTTGACTATTTCTGCTATTGTGCAGTCATCCACAAATGCTACTGTTAAATCCTTTTTACTATTGTACTTTGTGTTTAGCTGTTTTAATAATGTGTTGATAAGTATTACAAAAAGTAAAGGGGCTAGTTTGGTTCCTTGAGGGGTCCCATTAGAAATTTCTATTACCTCCGATATATCACTACCATCTCGTGAGCATTGGGATCTATTACGTAAAAAGTCAACTAGCCACATAATATCGTTAGGGTTAACATTCAGTTTGATTAATTGGTTAATTAGGGTATTGTGATGTACAAGGACAAACGCTTTTCTAAGATCTAATAATACTAATATTACATAGTGATTCTGTTTATCTATTGATTTTAAAATAAAGTCAAATAATTTTGTTAAATAGTGTGTGGTGGAGGCCTGACGAATCGTACCATATTGATTAACTTCCAATTTATCGATTATTTGATCGTATATTTTTTTAAGCATGAATCCCTCAAGTAGTTTGGAAAATAGGTTTGTTGGACTGATTGGGCGTAAGTCGCTTGCTGATTTTACTGTGTTATTTTTAGGTATTGGTGTGATACATATAACCTATTTTCCAATTGGAGGGAAATTTATAAGTGCTAAGTGATTGATTAAAAATGTAAGTATGTAAATGAACGTATTAATTTTATATTAAAGAGGTCAATTACATAAAATAATACAAAAAATAAATTGACGGGGTTCAAGGGAATTTTTCCTGGAATTTGTCATCTATACGATGTACATATATTTAATTTAAACTCCACCATAAAACCAATAATGTCGAGAAGGTTGAACGAAAACTCCAAAAAGTGGCCTTGAACGTGCAAAGTGCTCAGAATGTGCGCGCAACCATTCACATGTAATGAATCTATATTAAAAGTAGGATGTTGAAGAGGGAAATATGAGACTTGATCTGCATATTAAAAAATTCCAGCGAAGACCGTTGGTGAACAACGGAGATAAAACTTGATAAATTTTCAGACATTTTTAGGGCTCCTACACTGTATGTATTGCAAATATTGCAATTTTTAAAGATAAACTAAAAATACGGAGGATTGTATAGGAAATTTAATAATCAATGTCAATCATTTGGCTCTATATTTGCACTAAATTTGATAAAGTTATGGTCGGCCAAAATTTCAATATATACTCACCACGCTATATTTTACGCCAACAGGATCTCTATGCTGAAATGTGGGAAAACACCGCAAGTGGTAATGAATAAAGTGCCAATTTAGTACACAGACAAATTTAATTTATATTTCGTTAACAAGATTCCAGCATACATATGCACAACATATCGGATTTACACCGTCGGTTAAACTTGCAAATGTGCTACATAAATTTTAACCCATAACGTTATGCAAATTTTAACACTATTTGCATGTTTTAACAAGCTTATTATTATGCGTTATGTAATGTGAACGTTAACGGGGAAGCAGCGGGGGGAAAACTGGAGAAACCAAAATTCTCGCCTATATGGTAATTCTTGCATTGTGGAACACACACCCACAACGTGAGGTTGAATTGGAGGCTTTTATACCTGATAAGTAATTAGAATTTAGAGGAATGTTCATTTATTGACCAAATTTAATATTCGCGGAGGTGGAAATAGAAATTCTGAAGGACGCGAGAGAAATGTGGTTTTCTGGCAACTTGCACTCCTGCTGATCACAATTGTTCATAAAAGATGAAGCTGAATATTCCTAAAATCTAATACCATCCTTGTACTTAAATACAGTGAATACTCTCTATAACGACCGCAATTTTAGTGCCCCAGAATTAAATTTATACGTAATTTTGACTTTTAGCACTTCGTTATAACGGTCAAATTTTGCCACCCCATAGAGGACTGTTATGAAGAGTTTCCATTGTACAATTATCATGTTATGTTTAGGATCATGTAATACAGCAATAAGCTTCTCAAGTTCTGACGGGAGCAGCAGGTGACTTGAATAATTCCAGACGCAATCCACTCGCAAAGCCTTTGGCTCCTCTCCTCTTTAAACACATCACACATATGTATCTAGGTATGTATATTTTCCTTTTCGGATTCTCCTTTCTCTCTCTCTCTTTATCACCAAAACATCATCAGCATCCCTCTCGCTCTTTCAAACTCTTGGAAATTCAGCGTTTGACAATTTGGGCTCATTATCCAAATTTGTTAAGTGTTTACATGTAATCTAATTTCGCACAATCAGTAAATATTCCTATTTTACTCCGTCAGCCTGTAATTTGACATTAAACCGTTAACAAAATAGTATTTTCGGTAGACAAAATACTTTTGTTCGACAAAATACGTTTGTTAGACAAAATACTTTTGTTAGACAAAATTTTTGGTTACAGTAAATATTTTTGTTAAACTAATTTTTTTTGTTAGACAAACTTTTTTTTGTTAGACTATATTTTTGTTGGAAAAACTATTTTTGTTAGGGAAATTGTTTAGCAAAATAGTTTTCCTTTAGACAAAACATTGTTGTTAGCTACACTAATAAGTCAAAGTTGTGAAATCTTTTCGTCTGAATAAATTGCGCCTCCTTTCCTGAACAAAAACGCTCCATATATGTACAAATCGTCGGCGAAGGATCTTAAAGTACCAATTTCCATGTTGAAGGGATAGAAATTGGTACTTTAGGATCCTTCGTCGACGATATGTAGGTGTTTGCTCTCCGACTGTGACAAAACCACGGGGGAGACATTTCGCCAGCGGATTCCAAAGAGGTTTTTTTTGTTCAAAAAAAAACTTTACAAATAAAATCTCGTTTTTAGGGGCAGCGCCCCCGGGGGCGCGGACCCTGATGTAATGATTGATTGATTGATTTATTGCGTTTGAGGCCGCAGCCTATACACAAATCATGGTACAAAATGTACATTTACATTG